>JABFQA010002533.1:0-11101 GCA_022817065.1 Probaryconus sp. ZL-2020
TGAAAAGATTGCACCAATAAGTAACTAATTTGCAATAATTTTATATATAAGACGATTTAAGAATTACTTTGATAAATGTCATAAAACGGTTTATTAAAATTGGACATTTTTTCGATTCGTGAAAAATGAATAAACTAACTAGTTTTGTTAAAACTTGCATCCTAAATATCGGTGAACTGAAATGTTAGTTTGTGAAAATTTATTAATCCTTTTTATAAATATTAGTAATTTTTTTCTCCGTGTAGTTTATATAAACAGGACTTTAGTGAAGTTAGAGTTTGCAAATTCTTAGGGAAGATAGTTAATAAATGAAGATGTTAATGAATGTTAATAAATATTCAATTAACTACAGAAAACAAATTTTGGAAAATAAACAAAAATATTAATGTCTTAATAGTATCCCTTCATGAACTGTCGATCATTCGTTCTCGTTGCAGGATGTATTTATTTGCACCCTACTGTAACTTACACGTTCATCTAAAATGTACAACTTTCTAAATTGAAAATTACTCCGAACAATTTCACCTTGCAACATCGGATATTTTTTCGCATGCATAATTCAAGAACGATTGTTTTAATTTTTAGCCGAGGTAATTGTTCATAAATCAACTTCGTTAAATGTTCGTTAAATGTCAGCAACTATAAGCATGTTATTAAACGCCTTCTACGTATGATTTATATTATTTCGACACGTTTTCTTTGGCATAGAGAGGGTTCGAAACGATTGCGGAAACGCATTTTTGGAGCAACGAATAAGGAAATAATGCAATTATTGTGGTGGGGAAATGTGGGTAATTAAGATTGGTTAAATTACACAAAAGGGACATCTGTTCTGGTTATTTCAATGGTAGGAAAAATGTAATGATCGGATAATTTGTCGAAATTAAAAAAATAATTATACATCTCTCCATATGCCGAAGGTTGATAACTTCATTCGAATCGATTATGGTGATGCTAACTGCTGTTCATTCCCGCATGCGATATAGACAACTATTCTGTAGTTCGAGCTATAGAATTAACACTGAAGTTTAAAAAATATCACATGAAAGACTTATACACTATTAATTTTCTTATCTACAGAAAATATTTTCATTTTATTCAAATAAAAATGTTCGTTATATCAATTGATTCGATGATAATTGTATAATTATGAAGAAAATTTTCTAACGATTCATTACACTAATAATCTCTACCTTAGAAAATTATAAAAGTAAATAACAAAAGTGTGATAAACAATCAGTATAAATTGAACCGTTTAAAGTCTCAATTACGATTTATTCAATCAACATTTTTATATTTTTTGTGTCACGATTCTTACTTAAAAAAGAAAGTAGATAATCTGTACAAACAAACTGAAAGTTTGAGGATAAACGAAAAATATTTTATCTAAAAAAAATTAAAGGCACCTGAAGAAAATAAGAAGAAAAAAAAAGAAACAAAAGCGTAAACTTTTGGTCGGACGGAAAATGAGAAAATAATATCACGGTTTTCATTTCACTTGGATCGTACATAGAATAAAACATTTGTGTGTTCTTTTTATACGCTAAAGAAAGAACTGCATAAGATAACCGTGACTTGATATTTTCAATTTTTTATTAGTTACACGTGACGTGAAAAGTGAATGGACTTAATGCGAGAAGAATATAGACATAAAACGAAATGCATTTCATGTCAACAAAGAAGGAGAGGGAAAAGAAGGAATGGAGGCGGATGAATAAAAGGTTCAGACTTTGGGGCGCCGTATTTTTTTTCCACGAGGTGATACTGATGTGGTTGCTGTAGTGAAGTCGGTGCCAAGACGTCTATAAGATGGATAGGAGGGTATTTGTGAGTCGCACAGGTGTGCGGTGCGTGACCAGTTACTTGTGAGGAAATTCATTCGTAATCAAATGAAATAAACTAATGACTCTGTTTTACACGTTTGTTCAGCATTGGATATTCCATTAAACCAACTGAAACGAGGAAATCTTTTGACAATAAATTGGGGGGGATTCCAATTAGTATGGACAAGCCGTATTTTACCATTTTTATCGTTGCCTCAGATAATAATAAATTAGGGAATTTTAATGAACTTAATTGGAATGGGTTTTTTGGGTTAGAACGAAGGTGTAACTTAACGAATAGAGGCGAAAATAATTTACGACGTCTGTTGCAAAAAGTAATGGTATTAGAAAACGCGTGTTTCATAGGAGCCCATTTGAATATTTAAAGTCAAATGAGATTTTATCAATTCCATTTTACGTAAATTATGTGTACTGTTTACGTATATGAATTTTCAACGACTGGAATTTAAAATTTCCCCTTAAAAACCACACGATCTATATCTTTAAAAAAGTAAAAAAAAAAAAATCTCGATCCTAAGAAGCTTGATCTATTTAAAAACGAGTACCAAAGTGAAATATCTGGTGACTCCCTTAAAGAAACAAAAGCTCCTTGAAATATCAAACACTAAAGTGGCAATTTAAGCCCATCCTTGGAAATTTCAAGGGGCAACCCTCACCTTAACAGAACCCTTTAAAACATTAAGTTCCGTTAATGCATCGCTAATATTTCCTGGACTAGCAGCCTCAAAAATGTCGGAGACCGTTGTGCTTGACATTTCCAACGGAAAATTATCGAGTGGCTGAATAATTGTAGAAATTCTTTGGATCACGGTGTCTTGCAGTCTGAAACAAGCTCGCAAGCAAGCCAAGCAAGCCAAGCAGCCAGCCAGCCACGACGGGCTTTTCACGTGGCTGTTCGTGGTGGTGAGTAAAGTTAGCGCAAAGTTTCTCACAGAAGCAGTAGTTGCGGCGGTCGGGCGGGCAAAAGGGGGACGAAGGGGCGCGAGGAAGAATGAGGGCAGACACCGGGGAAGGCCTAAAAGAGAGACGAGCAGGACGGGTTTCGTGTTCTTGCCGCTCGGCTGAGCGGTTTAGGCAAGGCGTTAAATAGCTCGCAAGTTTGCCATGGTAAAACAATGCGGCTTGGGTGTGAAGCTGGCAGCCCCCGGTTGCTTCGGCCAAGAGCAACGGATTGACTGCGTGGAGAATCAACCCCCTTTACCCCTCCCCACCCCTACCCCTCTGTTAGGTGCACCGCTTCGAGCGTTAACGCCTACGGCATGGTATACGTTTCCCGATACGATTATCCTGACATGAAGACCGCGGTCAGTTGCGTGTCCGGTGCACTCGAACACACCCGCGCGCAGCTCAGCGACAGCGACGCCCTTGCACCTCGTCGCACCTGACTCTGCGACTTGATGCGGTACGTGCCCTGTCGATCGATCCGGCCAATAATCGCATTTTCGATCCGATTGCACTTTGTCTCCGACATAGTACTAATGTCCGAACCCTTTGGCTGGACGCTCGACAAACTTGTAGCTTCGCTGGTTTCGAATAAAATGTCTGACGGTACTGGGCCGATTTATTCGAATCTTTATTTTCCAGATTTTTACTTCTATTGCGAAGTACAGAATGATTCTGTTGAAATTGGACGGAAATAAGTAGTCGTTGGAAATGGTACTTTTGTTATTTAACGATCTAAACAAAAATGTCAATTGTTTGATTACATTAACGCATTCTACTGTTTTGAAATATTTATTATATTTCAGAAAACAAAATGTAGAATATTCAAAGGGAAAGAAATTGCAGTCAAGATAATATACGCATTAAGTGTGTATTCACAATGGAGGAATATCTTCGAAAGATCTTCGGTGAGTTTGCCCTATAATTCAAAGCTCGATTCGCATCTTGGTCATTCAGTTGTCCGGATATTTGAATCGGCAGTTCAGTCTAAATATTCATATCAAAAGCAACTGAATATTTGCATTTGCATTTCTGTTTAACCTACACGATAAGGATCCAACCCCAGTTTGTAGGTAAACCTAATTTCTGTCCCTCGGCGTAAAATAAAGCCACTTCGACGAACAATTTTGTTTACAGAAATATTTTAGTTATCAAACTTCCTTCAACGATACACCAATAATAACGAAAATATACTATAAAAAGAATATTTAAATGTATATAAAACTTAACACAATTCAAGACACAAAAAACAAATGGACTATTTAGTTGAATGAATATTAATAGAGCATCTCTATTATTTAACATTAGATTCGCGATAACTTATCATAATAAATTCGATTAAATGCTTCATATACAAGAATTCATAGTTTCATTCACAAGTTAACAGGATCAACAGTACAATTTAAATATTTACATTTCAAATTTCTGTTTCATTCAGATTAAGACTTTATCGATACTTTCAGTTTTTACATCATTACTCGACGAGTCTCGTTGAACTAATAAATCGCAACCAACGAAATTAATAAGAAGAAATAAATAACGATCAACTTTTAATTAAATAAGCGAGCCTTTTTCAAGTCTCTAATCACGGTGCTGTATATCGAGCAATGATAAATAAAACAAGGCAACCCTACTGAAGTCTGTGCGAAGCCTTACTTTATCTTGTACCGAAGAATATTCGCTTAAAAAAAAATCAATTTCGCATTGTTATGTACCTTGTATTACTTCTACAAAAACATACACGAGACAAGTTATCTTCCCATACGTAATATCATTATTTGAATATTCTGAAATAAATTTTATTCGCCGACCAAAGATTCTGTTGCGAACATGCATGAACGAAATAAATTCATGAAAAACGTAGACTCGTTTTCCTACACGAAAAACAATCAACTTCCTGAAGCTTTTAATTTATTGTTAACAAGACAAAACGCTCTCTTAACGTGGATAAATTCGTTAAAATTATAAGTTCTTTGTGCTACTTTATGAGACCTACGCTGCGGCTTAATATGTCCCAGGGCACAGCAAAGCTCGCCGCTGCGAACTGCAACAATGTTGAGAAAAAAAAAAAAAAAAAAGAGCGGAGGAAATGTTTGAACGTTAATTACGACATCACCGTATTGAAGTAGACTTGGTATAACATATGTTAATTATAATGTCAGTGCTCTTAATTGTAGGTTTGTCTGCAGTGTATCTTATTTAAAAAGTAGCGATAAATGCACGTACCGTGCCGGCTTCGATAGTTTTCTGCAGCGTTATAAAGTCATTAAACTTGACGTGGGACGGTTTTCGCACAAACACATGCAGAAGAGTTTGCTTTTTTTTTTTTTTTTCATCGTGTTGCCAAGTAACTGGTTTCAAGTATATTAACTGTATCAGCGATCTATCAAGTTTCTTATACAATGAAAGAGGTTCTATCGTAAGATCTGCATGTAAAGATTTTGAAAGAATGTTTCTGAAAAAATTGCAAAGTCGACAATTAAAACTGATAACATCTTTTAAAACGCGAATTACTGAAATGTCAAACGTAAAGCATCCCGTGTTTTGTCTCTGTCCGCTTTATATCAACAATTAAACAACAATATTGACGGCACTGCGATATTAACGTGCCTCTGTTAGGAACAACAGTAGGTCGAAATTATCGACAGTTAATAGCATCAAGATATTCATCTAACAATAGGTAAAATTACATCCATCTCGAATTAGACAGTACCTCCGAAAATCCAATGCAATTCATTGCGGGAGAATGAAACAAAAGGATAGGATAATATCGAATTACTGGCGGAACGAGCAATGCGATGCAATCACGGAATGCCGTGCGGGCAACAATATCGATGCCGCTGCGAATCGAATAAACATGTTTAGGAATGACGGCTTATCCGAATGACGTAGCGTCCGATGATGAGAGCGTCCCAAAAGAGCCTCGTCTGACCGCTTGACTTTATACACACGTATCGGAGCCGCAACGCTGGCAAGCGCTTCATATTGGAATTATGATCCAGTGGCTTGGCTTGACTCGTGTTTGCATAACAATGAAGAGGATTCCTGGAATTGCTTTTACGTGCCTGGAATCACTATGACCAGTAGGGTTAAGGTATGACGCTCGGTAGGTAACAATAGCGAGCGCAGAGACATACCTGGGCATCAGGGCATTATGCGTCATTGGGTAATCTGACGAACGATTCAATTGAGGCGCCCGGCACGTCGAGTATGTAGACATAATGGAGCATCCGTCTCTGCTTGATAAGCGCGCATTCACCGCAGCGCGCTCTCCAGTTTGCACTGCGCGTCCAGTGGCATAGAACAGCGCCTGTTAGCTCAAGGGGTCAAGCATTTCGTTCAAACTTGGACGTGTTTTCATCCGCCTCTGCTTATCCGCCACTTCTCTCTTGCTCTTCCTCTTCCTCTTGCTCTTCCTCTTGCTCTCGGTACGACTGTAGCTACGGGGATGTTTGATTGAATTCGACTTGCGCAAACTTCCACTGCAGGACCTCCTTAAATGGATTCAGCTTTGTCATTTTTACATCGAGATTCAACTTATTCACTTCCAACCGCTTTCCACGACTTCAGACTCCGGGAGAATGATTTCTCTTCCTCATAATGGAATTAGTATCTCGACTTTCGAGGGTGGTACAAATATTTAGAAATTTACTGTTTGTCTTCTCTGATGATTTTAACGATTCCGTGTTAACTTAAACATTTCACGTCATTTTTCACAATCTCTCACGAACGACATTCAGTACAATTATTTTTCCAAACTATTGGAATCGACAAATAGATTGTTTGCGATCTACGTAACTGTCATCGCCCCTCGGATTTCTCGTAATTGTTTATCATAAATCAATGGTTGTCTTTTAATGATCGTTTCCCCGAAATGCTAGGCGATCATTTTTTTTTTTCCAAGAAATCTAACTTATTTACCAAAGTCTGTATTTTCCGCAGTTGTATTGCAAACAAGGGGTAGTCGATGATGTTGAAAAATTGGATAGGATTAGGATCGGTCAATACTTGCAAAAGGATGGAAAGTTCTTTTACTTCAGCTGGAGTGGTAGAGCTGTAACGATGTTGCCAGGGAATCGCGAGAATTAATCCTTTCATCCTTTGAAAAGTAAATGCAACCCTCTAACCATCGACCATTAATCATCATCGGTATATCTGTAACCGTCTATTTGAACGTGGTAATTCGGCGCTATCTGAATAACGTTAATTATGAACTAACTAATTACTTGATACAAATGATATGAGCTTTTATCTTGTGTATCTAATAACTAGTTATGAATTAATTAAAGATATTTATATGCATATAACGTTCATGTCCAGCAACAATTAGGAAACAGCATACAAAGAAAATTTACAATCAATTGAGACCATTATCAGAGTGGGGTAAAAAAAATTCCTTTGCATAGTAGTCGCTTTAAAAGGTTTCTTTTTGTTTTTTAAATTTACCGAGTGTTTGACCTGTTCTTTCTATATTGAAGTTAAAATTCTGTGTCTACTCTTGAACGTTCTGTCCGCATTATCAAGCTTATACGATCTCAAAAGGTAAAGCAAAGGGTATCGGATCTTTGTCACCGAATACGCCAGAACTTGATTGAATTTTTCGCACTCCCTTTTAAAGGTGTCCAGTAACATATAAGATGATAATTAATCCTCGAATTTGCAATTTAAAGCATTGTTTTTATTTTAGACGTGCAATGAAAACTTTGGCTAAAAACAACATATCAGTAATAGCATTTAATTAAGTGATAATATACTATGGATATAATCATAAATCAGGAAAACTTTTTATTATGAAATTTATGAAAAAAAAAAGTTTACTTATATATCATTAAAGATAGAAGCTTTCGCAGAAGTAGCGTGTAGATGTAAAATTTGCAACAAACAAAAAGTTTGAAAACTAAAACCAAGTGAAAGACAAATCTCGTATAGTCTCGAGTCTGCGCAGTCCGAGGAAGACTCCAGGAAACGCTTTACGGTTGTCCAGTAAAACAAACAACAAAATCGAGGATGGACAATATAATCGTTTGGCGTTTTCAGACTGCAAAATGTCCGGAGCTCCGATACAAAACCTTTTCAGAATAGGTATAACGTGGTGCATAATGCAACTCTCTCTGCACAACTTTGTTTGGCGCTTTAATTGGCACACCGGCACTCTAATTAGGCAACCAGTTTCCAGTTTCCTAATAACCCGCAGTGCCGATGTTAAACCGGGGAAATAATTTCGTCGGTCCCAAACTTGTTTGCAAGATCAAGTCCTTGATATTACTGATTCTTACCCAATTATATCATCAATATCAACAATTCTTTGATGGTCTCAAAAAAGTTTTATGTTCGTTAAAATGATCTTAAACAAGTGATTTTCATCAAAAGTACCTTTGATAATAAATTGTCGAGAGTTAATAATTTGTAATTGAAAATCCTGAATGAACTGATGATTATCACGAATTTGCCCGACGGATAAGAACAGTTTATCTTTTCCTTTCAATGCAATTTTTTGCACGAGTTCGATTTTAAACGTTCAGTAACCAACACCTATCCGGACAGTAAAAAGTAAGCAAGAACTTCTGTTAAGGAATTTAAATAAACGACAAGAGTTAAACGAAAAACCTGTTCGAAAAATATAAATCTTGTACGTCCCGGCTTGCTCACACAGATCAGTTCTGTTTACCATAATTTATTTGGCAAAATAAAATTTGTTTGCTTACAAAGTTCTTGAGCGACTTTTAATGGCCTTTTTAAAAGGTTCCGCTTAACAATCTTCGTTCTCATTATACTTTGAGATCTCGGATCATATTCCTCGAACAAAAAAAAAAGAAAGAAATAACAAAAGTTGATCCAAAAAAGTTGGAACAACAAATCCATCGTCCTGGTCGTCTTCGTCGGCGATAATTGAACGGCCGATCCTTCATAGAATTATTCAGTTAATGAACAAGTCGGACATTTTTGGGCCGCGAGGGGTTCCCCCGAATTCGGCATTTTTTTTTTTGCCGGTATCCGTGAGAGTAAACCGGAAACGAATGCCAGGGAGGTCCGCCTCGTCCCGTGGTGTAGGTAACTGCTGGTGTGCGTGTTCAATTTCCGATAGTTACGAGCAGCGCCAAAGGGTCGGTGAAGTTCAATTTCAACGACGTAACTTTGGACTGGCTGCTCTCTTTCGCGCGAGCGCGTGCTCCGCGCACCGAGATTCCTTTGTCGAATAAATCTGCACGTAAAATTTTCTCCGGATAAAGTCAGGGGCGAATTCGAAAACGTCGGGAACTTTGCGCAGTCCATGGCTATATCGTTTTCAGGTTGCTAGAGAATTTTACTTATCACATGGCGAAACTGTTTCGATAAAGCGAGAGATTTAACATTGAAAAAAAAAAAAAAAGGAAAATTCAATAAACTTTCAGTTAAAATAATTGGAATAGATCAGTATTTAGAAAATATTCAAGTAGAGTAATATTCGAATATTAGAGAAGGAAAAAAACATGGAAGTAAATTCACTAAAGTTTACAGTTGATAAATTTTAATAACAAAATAATTGTCGATGTAACGTTACAAGTATTGATTTGTCGAACATTGGCAGGTTTAGTTTAGATTGAAGTTTAAAGTGCAATATTTTATCAATTCATTTCGAGCAGAATATGTTGTTTAGTAACTCCGTCTAGTTTATAATGGTGATACATTGAAATTACACGAAGTTGCACATAATGCATGTTTCCGCGCGGCGTAGTCCATCTAAAGTCGTACAAAATGTAGTCAACTTAAGTTTGCGTAAGCATATAACAATTTATACACAATTTTAGAAAACACGGTCATGTTAATTTTCCGCCAAGTACGTTTGCCACGATTCTGTACAAATTGCAGTTGTGTTTAACATGCACACCAAGCACTCGGATGCGAAAGCTTTGACAAAGTAATTAATCGAACCTCCATCTTCCCAAAATTTATCTGCCCGGTCATTATACCACTCATCCCAGTTATCATTTCAATTCGTTTCCCTCAAATATCAAATTTTATTTTACATCACGTATTTCTGACTTATCGTGCAAAATGGATTTGCAACAAACATTCATTTATCACATATTATGAAAAGATATTATCAGTAAGTAAAGAAATAAGGAATTTTCAATGGGGATTGCATTCAATATTTCAATCTTGGACGATTAGGGGATGATCTTATAACGGCGTCGAATGTCAGGTTGTCTTGGTGTAGACCGGATTAGAATGGAAAATTGCCATACTGGCATTGTTGCTGAGCATCTGGAGAAGTCGACAAACACGGCAGGGATATTTTCAGTCGTTTTTCACTCGGTTTCAATCTCAGATCCGAAGAAAGGCAGTACTTTGGTGACGACAGCAATACCAACAGCAATACCTCCACAATGAGCAATTTCGCAAAGCGGAAAATAAAATGAGCTTTGTAATATACCCCGTATATATGCGTATCGAATGAATTTCCGATACATTACTTCCGGAGTAAATGTCCGGGTTAACTTGCTTTTTACTCGATTCGCGATGTTCCTTCGGGGCATGCGAGAAACATTTTTCTCGAATTTGTCCAGGTTGAAAGAAAGTATTTTATATGACTTTTAGAGATTTCCATGAGATTAATGAATAATTACAAATGTTTATATATAAAATTAAATTGAGAGAGTGGAGTGGGAATAAAGAATTTACCGAGAAGAGAAAAGAAATGGAGAAACCTCAATCTTATTGAGTCGATCAACAATAACCCACCAAAGTTAACAAGAAATTCAATAACACAAACTTGGCTTTCACAAGTTCCAGCTGAAAAGAAAATCTCGCAAAAAAGATTCCGGCGACGAAACAAATCTACGCCAAATGAAGCAGCTAATCGTCGTGATTCGTGTTTTGTTTTATTTTGGAAAAATTCTTCTTCAAAACTCGGAGAAATGGGAATGATCAGACAACTTTCTAAATCCTTTAAAATTATCAGTGGGAATCCAAAGTAAAATTTCTTTTACATCTATAACAATTTTTCTTGCGAAAAATTTTCTAAAAAGTTATTTAAAATTAAAAAAAAAAAATAAATAAATAACTATATAAAACAAAACGTAAAACCCTCCAGAAAAGCTGGCACTAAATCAATCGCTTGCAATAACTTGGCACTTGATTTCCACCGCGAAAATCAGACCTACCTTAATCGCAAAACAAACGACACAGCTTAGCGTGACAATACGAAGAATTAGTGCAATATCCCGATGAAGTTTGACGTGCGTCGGATAAAAGCGAGAATCCAATATAGAGCGCAATGTGGATGCAGAACAATTAGGGCGACGAGGGCGTGCGAGGTGGAAGGGGGGGAAGAG
>JABFQA010002534.1:0-11100 GCA_022817065.1 Probaryconus sp. ZL-2020
GCAGAGTTTTTCAGACATAATTACAGGTTTATCGTTCGAATTTTTTATATTTTCTGCAAAAGTCTGCAAAACTCTACAAAACTTTACAATTCCTTATATTGTTTTTCAAATACAATTTTCATTTATGAGAATTGTGGACAATTGCAGAGTTTAGCAGACATCATATTTCCCACCAATTGAACGTCTGCATATTTCTGGTAAACTCTGCAAAAGTCTGCTAAATGCTGTAAAACTATACATTTTATTGTACTATTTTTCTAGAAAACTTATAAGTCTACAAAACGCAGAAAAACTCTGCAAAAGTCTGAAAAGTCCCAATTCTGATGGATTTACAGAGATTTGCAGAATTTTGTAGAAAAACTTGTAGAGTTTTGCAGAGTTTTGCAGATTTTCGTAGAATTTTGCAGAAATTTCATTTCTACAAGGGAGATTATAACATAAAATAAAAAATAAATAAAAATTGTATTGTATTGTATTCAAAAAAATTGGTACTTATTTTTTTTATTTACCGTCATAAAATAAACACTGATAAACACTGATTGATGTTGATGCGCCATCTGACAGAAAAATTTGGCGATGGAATGGCCTAATTCGAATAGATTAAAACATTGACTGATGCGCCATCCAACGGGAAAAATGGGCGATGGAATGGGAAAACTGGGAAAACAATTGTGACGTCATATACGTCAAAATTGTAATTTAGAGACGGCAATGTTGTAGATGCAATATATTTGCACACGGTTTTAGCTAAACAAGGATTTGTAGTGGTTAGAAAAAAAATGAAATCGCGTACTGTAAATTGTATCAAGTGAACAATACTAATACCTGAAAAACTCATGAAAATCATACGCAGTGATACACTTTAAACCACGTTGCACAGTTAGCCGTATATAGTTCCAACTTGTATGCAAAAACTCTGGCACAAAAAGCCCATTATTTTTGGTATTATAAACGGTACTATCAAAATCAAATAATGCAGGGTACAGCTATTATTTTACCTTATTTGAAGTAAACGGTTAGAATAAATGCAGCTGCAGCTGTAGCTCAATTGGCTATACAACAGCTACAGGTACTTTTTAATCATCCTTATATTAAACACATTGAGTTCTAATTTGAATTGATTTTAATTCTAATAATCTGAAATATTTCAGGCTTCAAAAAAATTAAATGATTCAGAAGACATGAAATACAGACCAACACCAATTGCTCTAAGTAGAACATCTTCAGCTAGTGAAAAAGTTCCTGCACGTGCAAGTGATGGCAAAGTATATTGTATGATTATACACGAAGAAAAATATTAAGGATCCGTTTGCCGCAATTTATGGTAAAATTTCCTTTATATTTTTCTGCGTGTAACTTATTTATTTATATCTCGAAAAATCTTAAAAGAGATGTTTTTAGTTCATATCGTATTGTTCATATCTTACCTGATATTAGTAGTTGTACCTAATATCAGTACGTATCATTACAATGAATCTTCAGGGTACTATTATGATCCTAGTACTGATCTGTACTGTAGTCCCAATTATCAATATTATTACAATAGCCATACCCAATAATTTTTTTATTGAGATGAGGCATCGTTTTCGTATCAACCAGCCAAAGTAAACAACTTATTATCTGCAAAAAATCTTGTGAACCATTTACAAAGCAAGTCATTGTATAAATTATATTACTTTACATGATAAATCTTTTTAGTATCCATTAACGATATTATTGAAAAATAATATAACCCTCCTCCTAACTACAATAATTACTTATCATCCTATACACTGTTTCTAAAGGGATATCTCTCCAATTATGTCTCTTCCTATTTCATTGGAAAAAGTTATACAGACATATTAAAAATC
Source organism: Probaryconus sp. ZL-2020 (assembly GCA_022817065.1). Taxonomy (NCBI): domain Eukaryota; kingdom Metazoa; phylum Arthropoda; class Insecta; order Hymenoptera; family Scelionidae; genus Probaryconus; species Probaryconus sp. ZL-2020. The sequence goes on from JABFQA010002534.1 coordinate 1,851, forward strand.
TACGTACTTAAAGACACTGGTCCTATACAATTTAATTGTAAATTATGAAATTTAACAAAAAACAATGATCGAATTAATTAATAGATACTAAATTATTAATAAAAAGCATGAAATATTATTGGAACATTCAAAAGTGATTGTAATTAACCAACTAGTTATTATAATAATAATTTTTTGGATAAACTAATAATACTACTTTCAATCACAAATAGTAGAATTTTTCAGAAAATATCGACATCTCTTACAAAAACTACGCCATTTCATTGAATTGTTGAAGACTGCCATTTCAAAAATTCTTATCTAATTTAACATTAATATTTTTGAAATAACATAGTTTTCAGCAATTCAACGAAATGGCATACTTTTCGTAAAAGGCGTCGATATATCTATCGGTTCAATTTGCACATTCTGACCAACCAAATATGTAAGTTTATGAGCATATTGGCAGGAAGCAATTACTTCGAGAGAACCTGTATGAAAAAAATGTTGATATATCCGCTGCCCCTTCTAGTATACTGGTTTTATCAAACGCTAATATAGCCGTTGTCTAAGAAATTGGTGCAACATGAGTGTGAAGCAGCCGATGTACCAAATAGTACAATTGTTATAACAGTATTGGGGCAGCTGCTGCCTGAATCATACCGTACCCTTACTTTGGCATAACTGATGCCTCAAATATGACGCATCTGTATAGATACGAAACATGACCAATCTTATAGAGTATCAACTGTACCGTAGCCCTGTTAAAAAATACTGTTAGAAACCAATAGAAAAAGTTCTATTGGCCTTTATATGGTGTCTATGTGGCTTTTATCCATGTAATGTCAGATTTTCAAAATTACAGCACCTATTAGTTTATTAAAAAATAAATAATTTATATTCAAAATAGCGGGACATTACTGAAATATAAAATTGACAGAAATTTTTACACAAATTGCACATTGAAAAGTAAATTTAATTATTTTTCATAAATTCAAGTGATCATTCCTCATTACATCTAAATGGAAATCCACACTAAAATATGTTAATGAATAGATCTAATGGAAGGCCTTATACACTTATGAAAAAATTCGTTTAATCTGGAAATCCACTTTCATCCATGTACAACTAATTTACTTCAATTTATGAAAAATAATTAATTCATATTGCAATGTGAAATTTGTGTAAAAATCTTTGTTAATTTTATATTTCAATAATGTCCCGCTATATTGAATATAAATTATTTATTTATTAATAAAATGAATAGGTGCTGTAATTTTGAAAATCTGACATTACATGGACAAAAGCCGCGTAGAAACCATATAAAGACCAATAGAACTTTTTCTATTGGTTTCTAACAGTTACGTCATATCTGTTGTAACAGTTATTGTCATGTATTGTACAGAAATAACAAATGACAGATTCACATTCAATTGCAAATTTTTGTCGTAAACAGTTTCTTCCGTTTTTTTAGCATCCGTTACCAATTTGATTTTTGGAACTAATACCTGTGCTTGTAATAAAACATTTGTTTGTATTTGGGTTGTAAAATTTAAAGTTTATTTAGCATCAAAAACATATCTCAATTTTTATTTTATGGTAAAAATTTCTGATACAAAATTATCAATAATCTGTTGTACTTCCTTCAACTTTTTTTGTGTTGCTTCCATTGTTTTTTTAAACTCTATTTTTTCAGTAATGATTGATTTTCTTCATCATTATTTTAAAGTGCAGTTTCTCATTCAGTTATATCAGTCGTAATAAAAACTGTATTATTAATAATTTGTCTGGTAAATTCAGGATCTTCTTAAATTCCATTAATTTTTTTTTAGTTTCATTTTTTCTTGCACACTTAGTAACAGGTTACAAATTATTTTGATTTTGATATATTCAATTGAAAATATCATTGATTTTTTTTTAATTTCTTTTAGAATGTATTTAACAGAAACTAATTTTTCTTTCACCGATAATACTTGACTCGTGGAAATTTAAAAAAGTCTTGCTGTCAATGCACGTTTTCCATCACATATACGATAATTTTGATTTGGAAAGAATATATCTCCCTTTAGAGTAATACATCGCTTGCAACTCGGGGGAGCCTTTCTTATTGAGACATTACATAACGACCTCAATAGAACACTACGTATATTATACGTATAATAGATGGTCCTTTAGCTTATATTTAGCTCTAATATGTATAATATACATATAATATATGTACATTATACGTTCTGTATCTTTATGTTCTATCTGTGGAGCATCTTCTGCAGTTTGGATTAGTGAGGGAGATCGATGTACCTAGAGCCAGCGAACTAACCACACCTTCCTGATAAATTAATGAGGATACGTTCAGATCGCAGGCCCTAGGTAAAACGCTCTCCCCTAATATACAAGGTTGGATAAGTTAATGAAAAAAATTAACTTAGTTAAGTTAAAAGTTAACGGTTATTAACAAAAGTTAAAAACTTTTGAAAGTTTTTTTTGAAAACTTTTACTTTCAAAACTTTTTGAAAGTAACGAACGGTTAACCAAGACAGCTTGAACATTCATAGACCATCTTGTATTTGGTTTCCTTATGATTTGAGACGATGGAATTACTTGTCTATTACTTGATGAGACTCCCGACATTCCTGGTTCCGAAGAACTAGAAGTTGAAAAGGCTGGATTTCCATCATTTGAGCGACTTGAAATTTCCCTGGAAGCAAAAGCAACTTGTCGAATAATTTGACAACACATAAAAGCAAGTCTGAAAATTAAAAAAGAAGAAAAATAATTAAAACCAAAATTTTTTGCTGGTCTTATTTATTTAATAGATAAATAAATAAATTTTTTAAAATTTTTTTTAAGTTTTTAAAAAACATCAGGATTCGCGATATCTAAATATAAACTGCATTAAACATACGACCTAGATGAAGAAATAGTGAAAATTTTTTGCACACTTATTTTCGGCATTTCTTCGTCAGGAGGAGCATTATTTTATTCTATACGTGCGTGAGCGATGAAATAATATGAAATTAATGAAATAATATTATGGCTGCGTACGATTCGGCGCAGCCATAATAGTAAGGTATTTATGCTGAAAAATTGAAATAGTCAGATATTCATAAATTTAAATCACTTATAGTACACGTAACAACTGAATCATTGGCTAAATTTGAAGAAAATCTTCTGTCCAGAAGATGAGATATTTGATTTTGAAAATGAGCTAATTTACATTAGCTCTTATGGAGGATGCTTTTCTGAAAATAGTTTACTCATTATAAAAATCAAACTAAAAATCAGATTTGTTTGAAAAACTGATATATTGTAGTTTTAGTCATACAATATAACATTAATATTTGAAACATATTGTCTGTATAGTTTTTAAAAAATAAACAGATAAAAGTTTGATACAATGGAAAACCGACAGCTGATTAATTAACAAGTACAGTCAGCTATAAAAATTAAACTGACTATCCACGTTTTTCATAAATAATTAACCAGATTTTGATTAATTACATAATTTTTATATTGTTACATTAATGATTTTCAAAATTCATAATAAAAAAAATGTTAAAAACTTCCTTTTAAGATTATTTTTATTTTTGAATATGCATGTACCAGCATAACTACCTTAACATCGTTAATCCTAGTATCAAAAAACCAAAAATTACAATGCAATGCATTGTAATGGTTCGGCAAGATTTCATGCAGTGTTATCCTTCTCCATGTATTCTCCCAAAACAAAATTTACAAATCTCGTTTCTTCCTAACTAATAAGAATCTTCCTAACTAACAAACTAACAAAATGTGATATCGTTTAATAAAGGCAAGACACAAAAAATAAAAAACTTAAAAAAATAAAAACACATAATTTTTTCCGGTTTTACGTCCTAAAAATGTACCAGAGGATAATTGGATTGTCATAAATTCGCAGAGCGAAATTTATAACAAATCAGGAACAGAAAAGGAAACAACAAGATTCTTTATTAATAATAAAGAATTTATATTATTTATTAAAAATACTGTATGTACAAAAAATTTACAATTTTATAAAAAAGGAAGATCAGGGGAAATATTAGCAACTGTTTACTTTACCAAAAAAAGAATTATACGTGCGCTGGATCTTTTGAGACGATATGCTTGCATAGTTTCTGCAGGAAGGCGATATTGGTTGCGCGGTTTACTTTAAACTACCGATAGCTCACTACGCTCAAGTCAGGGCTTGATCGGACGCGTAGTCGGAAGAGCTTAGGACACGGTTAGGATGTAAAAAGTAGACTGCCGAAAACCGAACTTGTCGCTCTTTTTATTTCCTTGAGGAGAGTTCAGGGAGTCTCGTGGAGACTTTTTGGAAACACCCTTGAACTTCCCTAAGGTGTTCCTGATTGGTTATTTGTATCATGATAAGGTCATACGAGTGCCCCCTCTTGTTACCTTAGGTCAGGGATGGGGACAGATAAGGTACAAGGGCGTTGGCAACTCAGGTATGCGAGGGCAAGAGTGCCGCTGTCAATCAAGCAAATTTACAGCGTCTTCATAATCCCTCAGATACCGAAAAACTTAAAGATTTATTGCTCTGGGTTTCCCAGATCCAATATGTCACAAAAAATTTTTTTTAGCTTTTTGATAAGTTTATTTATTACTTTAATCTCAAATGCACAATCTCTCTTTTATTTATTTTTCAACTGACTTATTCTTTTTTCCTATTTCATCAGCTGCATACTTGTTGTGCATTTGGGATTTGTAAAGTGTATTGCTAAATATCATCAGACTTGGGAAATTTTTAAATGATGAAATTTTGGCATTTGTGATGGCAAAAATGCCGTCACGTAACACCGGCCTTATTTTGTGATCTGAAATATCTAAAATTTTGTGTTTCCATTTTTTTAAGTTTCTAGTTTTCTGTGTCTTACGTTTATTAAAATATATCATTTTCTTGTTAGTTTGTTATTTTTTTTGTCAGTTTAATGCTATAGATAAACTTTTTTTAAATATTAATTAAAACAATTATAAATAATTTAAAAAATGTAAATTTACTTTTGTTAATTAATATTTTTAAGATTTTAATATTTGTAATCAGAACATAGGAATTTTTACAAAGACTTTGAGGTGTAAATCAATATGTTTATTGTTATTGTTCAACTCTAAATTTAAAAAAAATCTTAATAGTGCTTTCACCACCAAAATAAAATACAGATTTGATTAATAATATACGAAACCTTTGGTGGCAGCGTGGAGACCAGAATCCTTGCTTTATGTGATACTCCCTCCTAGACGATATTAAAAATAATGATGTCCCATATCCACAAGGCGACGGCTCTTCGCTTATGGGGGAATTAACTTTTAAGCGCAGTCTCCCGCATGCGTTCGCCGCTTTGGCCACGTGCTCGTTTCGCGACTGCTTACCGTTGCACGTCTGCTTTGGCGGCGTGAAGCCGCCACACATCACGTAAAGGACCCACTGGTGGGACCGTCTTTATTCCCTATTTTCTATTTTTTCTCTAAAATTGAGTCAATGAGTTATCGAAGAGTGATTACTCATCGATTTATTACTTTACAATAAATATTATAGTAAATACATAATCACGTTAGTTATAACGTAAACTGTATTAAAAAACAAAAACTATGAACAAATATTTATAACCCTATATTTACTTTCATAAATTAATGCATTGGTAAATTAATAAATAAATAAAATAAAAAATATGGAAAACACAATAATACTTTCTTTGCTTTAAAATATTTTCGTAATAAAAATTTAGGGTAGGGCGACATGATACGTTTATCATGTTTCAAGATCTGGTCGACCTTGCGAAGCCCGAGACCAGGGATAACTTGACACTAGGCAATTTTCCCTTACTTTCGCCCCTATGGACACGAGCGGTATTCGTGGCGCGGAGCCTGAACATATAGGCACATGGTGACGAATAATCGTCCGCGTGTTTATAGAGTTGGGACTTGCACTGCGCGGTAGGTACGTGGGCACATGTATCGGAGGGTGGGGGTTAACATCAAGGGTTTTTCGATACAATGTGTCTCCGAAAGTGCGTCCCGCAGACAGGTAGGACCATAAGTAAACAGAGCGATTGGTATTAAATAATCTTTTAATACCAAAAACCCTGAAACTTATGATATTATTTTTTATTTTTATCAAAAAGGTAGGGCGGATACCCAACTATGGTCAGTACACTGGTCAGTAGGCCGGCCAGAGTACGGACGATACCGGTGTTGGGATGATCCGTGTTCTTCGGTCTTGCGTAACCAATATACAGTTACACATGACGTGCAAGAACTCGTTTAAATTCGCGAGTCGGAATTTCGATTGATGTCATAGGTAGGCGGGATGACATCAATAAATTCCTCCAATACGGGTAGGTAGTATGTAGTTTTTTTAACCGATATAAATTTGTATTTTTTATTGTTAATCGATTATACATTGTAGAACGAGTTTAACTATTCTGCAATTTTTACACTTTCCGTACTAAACACAGTACAGAAAAACACTTTTCGGGAACGAGATACGAAAATAAAAATTAAACTTTACCATGAAACATTCCTGAAAAGATCATCAAATAAACATCACATTTCCATTATATTATACTCGCACACTTCAATAAGTACAAAAAATTATTCAGGATTTTCATAAGATTCTTTATCAGGATTATACGAAAATATATTTTTCAGACGAACTCAAAGTTTCGGAAATCATTGTTTCACATAAATGTAGAACTGTTATTTTGAGTAACTTTTACAGAGTCCACTTGATAATTTCATCGAGAGTCCTTTGCTAACTATCAAACGATTTGTTATCAAAGTTAACGACTCGGTGGGGTAACGAATAGTCTTGGGAGTAACAAATATGACAGTTCGTATCTGTAAAAGGATGTCATATGTCATATGTAAAATGTCGTACCGATAGAGTCTATGTCGAACGTATATCATTTAAGCAGCAGCATGCAAATTGCTGTAAGACGTGCCATGCTGTTTATATGAATAGACAATATACTATGACACCGTCTTAAGAAACGTTTATACTTAACTGTGAAACATTGCCAAAACAAAAAAAAACAAACAAACAAACTCTCTCAGGTCATATCGTGATTCCAAAATGATCATAAAGCGATCACTCTCTCTGGTCATATCGTGATCCAAAAATGATAATAAAGCGATCACTCTCTCAGGTCATATCGTGATCCCAAAATAATCATAAAACTATCACAATCGAAGATTCTCCCTTGATCCCAATGTCATCGTAAAACGATCACTCTTTCAGATCATATGGTGATCCCAAAGTCATAGTAAAACGATCACTCTCTCAGGTCATATCGTGATCCTGAAATGATCATAAAGCGATCACTCTCTGGTCATATCGTGATCCAAAAATGATCTTAAAGCGATTACTCTCTCAGGTCATATAGTGATCCCAAAGTGATCATAAAGCGATCGCAATCTAAATCATCCGATGATGCCAAAGTGTTCAAAAAATTATCATAATCTAAGATCCTATCTTGATCCCAATTTGATCGTAAAATTATTAGTCTCAAATATCCTCTTGTGATCCCGCGGTGATCATAAAGCGATTACTCTCTCAGGTCATATCGTGATCCCAAAATGATCATAAAACGATCACAATCAAAGATCCCCTTTTGATCCCAATGTAATCGGTAAAGGATCACTCTCTTCGGTCATATCGTTATCCTAAAATGATCATAAAGCGATCACTCTTTCAGGTGTTACCGCGATCTCAAATTAATCATAAAACGATCTCAATCTCAGGTCATATCTTGATCCTAAAATGATCATAAAGTGATCACTCTCTCTGGTCATATCGTGATCCAAAAATGATCATAAAGCGATCATTCTCTCAGGTCATATCGTTATACCAAAATAATCATAAAACGATCACAATCTAACATCTTCCATTGATCCCCATATCATCGTTAAACGATCACTCATTCAGGTCATATATTAATCTCAAAATGATCTTAAAGCGATTACTCTCTCAGGTCATATAGTGATCCCAAAGTGATCATAAAGCGATCGCAATCTAAATCATCTGATGATGCCAAAGTGATCAAAAAATGATCACAATCTAAGATCCTATCTTGATCCCAATTTGATCGTAAAATTATTAGTCTCAAATATCCTCTTGTGATCCCGCGGTGATCATAAAGCGATTACTCTCTCAGGTCATATCGTGATCACAAAATTGATCACAAAACGATCACAATCAAAGATCCCCTTTTGATCCCAATGTCATCGTTAAAGGATCACTCTCTTGGGTCATATCGTTATCCTAAAATGATCATAAAGCGATCACTCTTTCAGGTGTTACCGCGATCCCAAATTAATCATAAAACGATCTCAATCTCAGGTCATATCGTGATCCAAAAATGATCATAAATCGATCACTCTTTCAGGTCATATCGTTATCCCAAAATAATCATAAAACGATCACAATATAAGATCTTCCCTTGATCCCCATATCATCGTTAAACGATCACTCATTTAGGTCATATCGTGATCCCAAAATGATCTTAAAGCGATTACTCTCTCAGGTCATATAGTGATCCCAAAGTGATCATAAAGCGATCGCAATCTAAATCATCTGATGATGCCAAAGTGATGAAACAATGATCACAATCGAAGATCTTATCTTGATCCCAATGTGATCGTAAAATTATTAGTCTCACAGATACTCTCGTGATCCCGCAGTGATCATAAAGCGATCGCAATCTGTGATCAACCCTTGATCCCAAAATAATCATATACCTATCACAATCTAAGATCCTGATGATACCAATGTCATCGTAAAACGATTACTCCCTCATGTTTTATCGTCATTCCAAAATGATCATAAAATGATCACTGTCTAAGATCCTACCATAATCGCATAATGATCGTAAAATTATTACTCTCACAGATCCTATCGTGGTCCCTCAGTAATCATAAAGCGATTAATCTCTCATTTCATATCGTGAACCCAAAATGATCACAAAGTGATTACAATCTCGAGACAAGTCTTGATCCCAAAATGATCATTATATCATGCCTTAAATTAGTTCCAGGATCGTATTATGATCATAACGGGTCTCATTCGTGGGATCGTCAGAATGTTATCACAATATTATTACAATATGATCACAATTATTTTTACTCGGGTTACGGTTAAAAGATAAGCGTAACCATCGTTAAAATTTTTTATAAATCGTAAATCAATTAAATCAGCTTCCCACACATCATCAACGTTGAACACAGTATAAGGGCGGCGTGTAAAAATTTTGCGAAT
>JABFQA010002535.1:0-11100 GCA_022817065.1 Probaryconus sp. ZL-2020
GTTTCTCTCCTTTTTCCTTTCTTTTCTCAATAACGAATTCAGTTGGCGCGAGTTAAGCAGGTCAATAACTCAGCGCACCAAATAATCGTGTTTCCTAGTATTTTTTGAATTTCGTATTAAAAATGGTAATCAAAGGGACAGAGAACAGTCGTCGGCTGGTCTCGTTTGTTCTTCGACAGTCGAGATAAATCCAAGGCTAAAAAGGGAACACGATCGCCTTGGACCGCTCGCACGATTAATGGACTTTTTCACGTTAAAAATTTCAGTCACGCTAAAAAAGACTTTGTCGTCCATTGTCCTAAAGCTTTTGGCGTTTGGGCGAACTCGCCACCTCAATGTCGATACTTTTTCCACATCTCAAACTTATTTTCAAAAGATTCTACCTTCGATAACTTTTTACATTTCTGTATCAAGGTCTATCGAATTATTAATTTCTATCAATTTTTTTTCTAACTTTGCAACAATAGGCATTTTTTTTTTATATGAAAATAACGACAGAATTCCTTTCCATCGACATATTGGCAATAAATTATTCCTATTTTATAAAGCGAGATATTTTCTAATAAATTGTGTTAAGAATGAATAAGTTAAGAATAAAAGTTAACGAATAAATTATAAATATTAAACGGCCGAGAAACAATGTGCATGATGTTTTAATGGTTAAACTAGTACAAAAGGAGAATTTGCGCGGTTGGCGAAAAACCAGCGGTGCCTTTCACTCGACGGTTGCCGACAGGGAAAGTTCTTTGCTTTTCTGCTTTGATTCGTCAAATCGTTAACGGGAACGCCCGTCAGATCGGATCGAACGACCGCTTTTGCCTTCCGGATTCATAGACTACTTTGCCAGCCATGCGACAAAAAATTCTTCTACGAACCAGACCTCTAGAAATTTTAGCCACTCGCCTTCTAAGCGCGCCTTTTACCACTTTAATAACACCTTCGAATAATAACAACAATAATTACGACGAATAAAAATCCACTTTAAGAATTACCATTTACTATCGATATAAAACCCATTTTATATTTCGATTTTATAATCAGAATCGTTCTGTGCAATAAATAATTTTACATTTTATTACAACAGTTTACAATGTAACAAAACGCTCGACTGTGATTTCAATTTCTTTCTGTTATCTTCTGTTCAATTATTTTACATTTTTAATCGCCCAAAAGGGATTTGAAAGAAATTAAACACAATCTCCTTGAACAGTTCATTCGAAAAGACTTATATATTTCAATATTGAAACCACAAAAGTAGGCGAAGAATGGGACTAAAATTTTTGATACCAAAATGTTCTTTTTTTTTTTCACAACTACTGAAGCATACACGATTAAATATGTTGATTTTAAAAATAATTAATAGTGCAAGGTTCAGACTTTCTCGAGTAGCAGCACTTTCCTTTATTCAAATTCGTATTTCTTTTGGCGTAAGAAAAAAAGCTATGGCATATCAAAAGTTTTCATGTTGTCCGTTAATCGGTGAACTACATTTGAGTGTGCCATTGGTCCGATTTGGTTACCGTTAGTGCGATTATGATTTAATTCCAATGTTATTTTAATTTTTATCATAACCATAATAACACAGTGGACTAATCATTTTTTTCCATTCGTTTTTTTATTGTCATCTATGATATTAGAAATTTCAGAAGCCACATTAAAAACGATCGCCACTTTTTCATAAACGGCAACAATAATGAGAGTGTAATTTATTTTCAACAATCCTTTTTACTCGCATGAATTTACGATACGAAACGTTATCTTTCTAGTAAAAGTAAAAGTAATTAAGTTTTAATGATTACCGAGATGTGTGTGTAATAATTACGAACCTTGTCATAAAGGATAATTACTATTATTACTATTTTTTGATAATGAAAAATATTAACGAGATTCTCATTTTAATGTATTAAGAAATTACATCAAGTTTTACTTAATTAAATTGATTAATTTAATTGTCTTATCTTTGTGGTTGTTGTTAAAACAAGAATACACGAATTGTCGAAAGCATATCCTTTCAAAGTTCGTAATTATTACGGTTCAATTTTCTGTTTGAGCATTTGTTGAATGACAAAGGATTTTTTCTTTTCGTTTGTAATTTAGTTGGGAATCAATCGATTTGCTGCAAAATTCATGATAAATTATTGAGAAGTGCGAAAGCTCGAGTCACGATTATTACCGATTGTCGTACTTTTCTTCATAAGTGGCAAAGCAACGCATTTAGGTGTAGCAAACCTTGTTAGCAGTCACAGTGCCACAGAACTCGGTGAAAGGGAATTACGCTGACGAGGATTTGCGTTCAAGGAGAATACATGCGCGAAGGAAGCTTTCGGACTATGCTCCTAACGTGCAATATGCATGCTTACTCGAGCATAGTTTACTTTTTATTTTACTTACAACTTAGGTCGGAGTTCTTGGGGGAATCATGTTGTCTCATAAAACATAATCTATGCATATGCATTTATTTTATCAATCAAACAAAGACAGATGTATTCACGCTGTTCAACTCTTGGTATGCTAATGGATTATGAAATCTTGGGATTTTTCATTTTTTGCGTTGATAAAGATTTTTTTTATCAATTTAAATGGTTGTAAAGGAGTTCAATTTTGTTGAAGCTCGAAATAGAACAGAACAGTTTTGGTTAACGAAAAATTAAAAAAAAAATTTTTTTGATCCATTACTGGTTTTACTAGATTTTTCACTGCCAAACTGGTTTCGCAGAAACTACTAGGTTTACCAGTTTGTTTAGTAGAAAAAATTAATTTATTAAATAATAGTTCAGATGGGAAATAATTTGATATATTTTACAACGACTTGCATTGTTGAAAACGTAGGGCATCAGTTAAACTACACATTGTAGTAAATTCTTTAATTAAAAATGAATTTCTATGTAATAATGCATATTTCATATAATCGCTTTATACATTGAAAAGTTTACAATTAATGTAAACTAACAGTATTGTCATACTGTTCGAGTCTGTCTACGTAATTAATTTTTGGTTCACACACTTTCTAACGAATAATGTTTGTAAATGGAATTTTTACATCTGATCTACATACGACAAGACTGAAAAAGAAAACAAAAACGAGAAAGAAAAAATTAAACTAATTTTAATGCACTTTAAAAAAGTATTCCTTCCGACTAAAAACAACATAATTGAATTTTTTCACATATACGACATATAACTTTCACGTTATTAATAATTTTCGCTTATTTAAAAACTGTAAAATTAAAAACAAGATTAATACACATTTCAACGTTAATGATCAACATCAGTCAATCTGATTAGCTGTTTTTTTTTCTTTCTCTGTCATAAGAAGACCACTGATGTTTTCTGCGCATAATTATTAATTTTTTATACATTTAATTATTGCGTAAAAATTGTTAACACGAATATTAATTAGACTGTTAAGTCACAGTTTAGTACGAGTTATAAATTTTGATATTCGTTCGTGCTCTAACTGAAAATCATTCGTAAAGCATCGTTAATAAAAATTTCAAACTGGCCCTGGTTAGGCCCTGAAAAGGATTGCCAGGGTCATTTGATCAGTTTCAAATTTCTACTAAAAACTTTGTGCTAAAATGAAAGTACAGTAATTTTTCATATGCAAATTTTAAGTCTTTTCTGTTTCTTTTATCTACGTGTAATTAATATTAATGGACTGTTAAGAATAAAAGGAATTCACTTTGTTTCGCAGGATGCGGGAATACGTAGAGGAGAACGAAAAAAGTGACCCATTAATCCACGCGCCTGACAAAAAGAACAATCCATGGGCTGAGAAGGGCAAATGTATAATAATGTAAATTACGATTAAATACAAAAAAAAAAAAAAAAAAAAAAATAAAAAGAAGAAAAATAAAAAGAGAACAGGTAGGTAAAGCATGTATCATGTATATCTTTTTTAAAAGTATACGTACTGTGTACTGTTATCAAAATTTTTTGACAATGCTAATAATGGCTTGAGAGGAAAAGAAAGTTTGTGATTTGTTTGAAGATAATAACTGATATACGTGGCCTAAAAATGTGGGACAATCTCGGGTCTTTGGACTAATATATTTTTTTAAATAGTTTCGCTTTTACAGAAGTCTCCCTGTGATATTAGCTGGTTTTTTTGTTCTTTCCTTTAGAAAGATTTGTCTCATTATAAAATGTTCTGTACGCCGTAAAAGTTATTTATGGTGGTTTTATTATTTGGAGATTATTCGGCTTATTATAGAAAATCTTTATCTGAGTGATGTATAATTGATTTGCATAGTATTTTTATGATTATTAAGAGAAATAAATTGTTGAATTAAGATTGATATGTGAGATTATAAAATTTGCAATTTGCAGATGGTTGAGTTAATAAAAATTATATTTTTATTGCTTACTGCTATCTTTATATGTGTATAATTCTAATTAATTGGTCAATTATTGATGAAATTAAGAATAATTTAAAAACACTAATTGTTACGTTTACGCTAGCCATAAATTTGAAAAATATTCATTTTGTTTTAAAAATAAATTTATGGATAAATTTTATACTGTTTCAGTCCTTTTGGCAGTGATAAAAGAAGAAAAACTTTAAATTCGTTTGTCAAGCAGGAAAATTGGCGAGTCCACTCACAAAACGAAGTATGATCAAAGATCTACAATCGACAAAAAAAAAAAAAAAAAAACAAGCAAACAAAAAAAAACATTCTTTTGAGGAAAATGGACTGACGAGAATAATCTTCGAATCGAATGAAGATATTCCGGACAAATATTTCTGTTATCATGCGCTTGTTGTGAGATCGAAAACTAGCCATATTCATAAATCGCGTTTACGATAAGCTTGCACATGAATTTTTCGTCGCATTGTGACAGAAAAAAGCGCGTGCAACTTTTATTCGACGTAACTTCCAGCTGTTCATCATTCTCGAATTTTCATTGCTGAAATATCGTATATTTACATATTGAAAATTTATATAACACTGTGTTGTAACACGTAACACTAATTTATAATAAATTCTCTCTTCTCGTGTTAGATGATAAAAACGATAACGATATAATGTACTTAGGATTTTTTTCTATCGAATTGTTGTTGTTGCGATATAAGTTCAAGAAAATAAAATTGTTGTACATTGATTTTTATTAGTTCTCGAATGCTTAGGATTAACTTGGAAATATTTAATTTTTTTTTTTTTTTGATTATGCATTAAATGTATTTATTTATTTATTTAGATAAATATATATTTCATGATTTTATGAACGCGATACAATCTTTGTAGAGTACAATATTTAAGATGATAATCTTAAAACGTTCACACATATATTTATTATTATTGTATTTTACAGTATAACGTAATAAGTCCACGTTAAAAAGAAAGATTTAAAAAAATGTATATCTCATTTTGAATCTTGTAATAAATCTTTTTACCCATCTTATATACTTTTGACTAATTTTATTACAAAGTTTCTTAAATTAAGACTGTTAATATTTTAATTTTACAAATGATCCAGTTAAAAAAAAATTCATTGTTTAATCCAACTACAAAAGTAAGGAATAAAACAACAGAAATGAATGACAATATCCTCAAATCATTTCGATTTTATTGAATCTCGATTTAACTTTAATTTATACCTTAATGTATAATTTGCTGTAATCAATACATTGATACAGTAATATGACACTAATGGTTTTTATTGCCACAGATAGTCTTTGGAGAAAGTTTTCTATTTTGCGTCAACGTAAGTTATTGGGATGTTTCTTTCTCTGAAATAAGCGTGGATATAAAAGGAATCGTATATTTGCGGTCTGTAAAAATGTACGCAGAAAATTATTAACATTTGGAAATATGATTGAGCAGACGATGTTGAAAGAATGAAATGTATTCTCGTTAATTATGTAACAAGACCAGAAATCCAAGTTATTCAGTTTCCAAAATAATATCTTTTACATGATATTTTTACTCGATCGCCTTTGTTTTATATAACATTAAGCATTTGATATCTTTATTTTAACATAATTTATTAAGTGTTTTATAAATTGTTGTTTGAACTAACGCGCAAATAAAATTTTCTTTGTTTGTTCATCGTGATGATTATAATATAGATTAACGAAAGCTGTATATTATTGAATTCGCAATGTAATTACAATCGTCTGTCAAAATCTGTCGAGAGATGTTAACAAGAAATAACGAAACCTACAAAGTGTAATTAATAATAATCTTGCTACTACAGTCATTTAAAATGTTATATTGAAAAGTAAACGGTCATGTTTAAAGATTGTATTAAAATATGTCGGAATATAATATAAATTGCAACACGTCTGATTATAATCAGAGATCTTATGCATAATGGCATATCTCTAACATTGTACATATTGTACATGTTCAGTAATGAAATTATTATTGTTCCTTCATTCTTGTTCTCCTTCATTTTTATAGATGCGTATAAAAAGAACATTTTTTTTTTTTCAAAAACATTAATTGATTCATAACCGAATGTGGGTCAATTATGCCCCATCTTTTTAATCGTTCAATTTTAATTCCCTTTAATTTTCCGCAATTACATTGGTTGCCAAAAATTGCAATTGACGAATGCAAAGTTTCTCAGATGAAAAAAGGCGAATTTTGTAAATCTCTATTTTTTTTTTAAATCTGGTTCACACTTAAAACCAATTTCAGAGATCCAAAAAAAAGGGCCAAGGTGTGCTTTAAACGAAAAAAAAACCCTTTCGTCCTTGAATTTAAAACACTTGCTTTTATATATGAATTGCAAAAGGACAAGAGCCCAATTTTTACGAAAAAATTGCATAGAAAGGATTGAGAATTATGAATGTGTAGAATGAATGGTCGTATCCGATAGTATGAAAGATTTTTTGACAGGTCGAGCAAGACCGTCACTAGAACCGGCGAAATCGACTGACAGCCGCATGAATTCTAACTGAAAGAGCCTGTGTTCTCAGGGGGGACTGGCGTTTCACTCTCGCGTTCCCATTTAGCTCCACTGGGATTGGATATGTACCGTGCATGGGGCATAGCGGTGTCTCCACTATAGTTAAAATGAAAGGCACTTAATTGTTGTGTCTATAATATTGCGCGCGGCAAATATACTAAATTTAAGAATGATAGTTTCAGTATTTCCTGAACAGCTGTCAGTGTTAGACTACTTGTACGCGATGACCGGTCATGTGGCGGATGATCGCTGATTGAGTTCTTTCATTTTTTTTTTTTTTAATACCGAAATAGTGTAGTGACGAAAATTTTCCTTGATTTTCGCTTCATTCGTTCTTTGACTTTTCATTCAGCAACGAGGAAAAGACTGTCACGGTAAGGATTTATTTGAAATTTCACATTTTTCGCACGACTGTCAAGTGCGCGCTTTTGAATTTTCGCGGCGCGCTTTTTCATCTCTCGTTTCTAAATGGATTTCTTTGAAAATGTTTTAATATTTTGAAACTGTTAGAATAAATTATTATAAGTGATATAAAGTTCAAAATTTAAGAAATTGCAAATTGTTTTTTATTTAAATGGGGTATTGTTTGACAAAAGAACAGAAGTTTTTTTTTTTTCGAAAAAACTACGTTTTAAACGTAGATAAACTGGAACTTTCAAGTTCGTAAACGTTTGTAAAATCTTGATAAACCATTATTTTTCTATTACATCAAGTATAAAAACTTTGAAATAAATTCAAAAACAACATAACGAAAGAAATAGTTCAATCGAAATTAATAAAAAAAAATAAGGTTTCCGATAAAATAAAAACGACGTTGTTGAAAAAAAAAAACATCGGTGATCGATATGAATTTTGTCAGCAAATCGAGTACCGTACTTGTGGCATTATGTAAAAAGTGCCTTTCGCTGCGTGAAACCCGAGAAAACACCTCTCGCGCCTACTTCGAGTCCTGTGGCTTGTCTCACTTTATACGGAAAGTGGATCGCGAGCTGAACATTTGAAAAATTGGGAAAATCGCGCCGAATTGTTTATCGGCAATTTATGAACAAAACGCGCCACGAAAAAAGAAAGAAAGAAAGAAAGTCGGAAAGAAAGCGACTGCGGAGATTTGGCGGAAACGAAGCGCCGCTTATTAGCATGCTCGGGTTAATTAGTCGCGCGCTAATCATACGCCTAAGCCTTGCCTCGCGGATAATAACCGAGAACAAATTTTATTGGAGTTTACTTGCAAATCATGATCTTCACCGTGGAAGTTCATTATTTTATTCAAATGTAAATGAAAGCCTCGCGAATTGCTTCTATAATCAATGCCAGTTTGTTTAATTGACTTTAATTGCGATTAATTGTCTTTTTGATGATTAATACGCATTAAAAGTTTCTTTTTTTTTTTTTACTTTGCGTTGTTCCTTCTTTTATATTTTTTGCATGAAACGCTGTAATAGAATTTAAATAGGAAACGGTAGCAGGTGATTTATATAAGGAAAAAGGAAATTCATTTTAATGACGATCAATTGGATTTTTATTAGTTTATGGAGGAAATTTATTGTTACAAAATATATGACACCTCTTATTAATTTATGTTTTATATACATTTAGTTATTTTTAACGCTTCATTTTTTTTTTAATTCGCTAATGTATTAAGGAAACAGTTACTCTTCTTTAATGGATTTACAATTTGTATTGTTAACTTATCAATTCACGTACTTGTATTATATTGATATGAATTTTTAAATACATCTTGTCAGCAACGCGGACAATTAATTTCGTAAATAAATTGCATAAAAATGAATAAAAAAGGCAAATATTTTAATTAATTGATTGAAAGAGAATTTCAAAATTGTTAACTAAATAATTGAATTTTCTCTCTCGTAAACTAAGTAGAGTAGAACATTGAACGAACAATCATATTACAACGTTTTACGAGTGATTATTAATTAATAATGATTTTCCAAACAAATCATGGTAATAATATTATTAATAATGATGATGACTTGTTTTACATATCAGCCAATAAAAATGTCTTTTAGCATACATTCGAAATGGCATTGTACGACACTGGATAATTCCAATCAATAAATCTCCCATAAAGGAATTGTACTTTTTACCTGCATTCTTTCGTTTCATTAAAAATATATATAATTCAGCAATGCCAATTTATATAACTCATAATAAAATTAAATGCAATTTATATAAGAACGGCTTTTATTACACATTTTATTAATCGTTATACATACTTATTAAGTTATTCGACATTATTTTCTATCAATTTATTATAGCGTCATTTTATTATTGTTCAATCATCCTTCTTGTCACAAACATTTTAACCCTTCAATTATGCAATTTCTCTTAAACCTCCAATGAGTATTCTCTTTTAAATTTGTTGATATCTAAATATTCTTACGTATATAACTGCAGAACGCGATAAGGTTAAAAGAAGACAAAAAAAAATCTATGAATTAATCAAATGCCAATTTATTTATTATGTCAATGTCGTTAATTTTTCATGACTCATCCGGTTGAAGATTTTATATGTAAAAAAACATTTTAAAAAGACAGATCTGTATTAATTTATTTCGAGGGAAAAAAAAAAAAAAAAACGACGGAAGGGGAAGTTGCGATTACAAAACTCGAATGTAAAGCAAAAAAAAAGAAGCACGACTCGTTCTGATCCAGTACTCGGTCAAAATGGTTTTGTTCGATTTTTTGAATGCCTTCCACCATATGTTATCTGTCCTCTCACTTTCGTCGTGCGATAACCTCGTAACGTAATTTTGGCAAGTCTTTAACAAATAAACCGAGCGCTTTTTGGCCCCCTTCATTATGCTCTCTTTTTTTATCTCTCCTTTTTTTAACATTTTTTTTTTAAATCAACTCTTAAAATCGCCAAAAGCGAATTAAATGATTTAGCAATTGTTCGAAGGAACATTTCAGGAACGAATTATATTCATACGTATATATAAAATAAAGCAATTTTTTCAACTCCAATTTTAAGGGTTACATAAACACTGTCGCGGTAACATTTTTATTACATAAATGTGACATGCATAACACGCGTGTTACATAAATGTGTCATATAACACATCAGCTTTTATGCACAACTTATATGTTATTTACGATGTTACTCCAATAATTATTTATTCATAGAATTCTGATAATTTTGATTTATTTCCAGTATAAAACTAAAACCAGCGCTTTTTGCGGGACGTTTTTACGTTTGTCTTTTTTTTTTTTTTTTTTTTTTTTTGTGCACGAAGGTTTCGAAATTTCGTTATGTGCAGTTAATATTACAATTGCAAAAAGACATAAATTTTGCACCGGGATTTATGTTAACAGTAAGAGTTACACAAAAATGTAAAGTATGACATGAAAGTCACATAATCTACAACATTTTAATTACGTATGTGACACGTGCGATGTGTCTATCATTTTGCGTAATTTCAAAACAGTTTGTAATTATAATTATTATTGCCGAAGAAATCAGCAAAGTGAAAAAGCAAACAATAATTCTGCTCTTGAAAGTATACAATTACCATTTGATTTTGTAAAGCTATTCCACAATAAATGAAAAGTTTGCATACATTTTTAATGATTATTTTCGATATGAGAAACTAGTCGCTTAATGACGATTTGTAAAAATGAATGAAATTTTACATTAATGAAAGTTCGTTGCTTTTGTTAAGTCGAGATTGTACGAACGATGTAAATTATACATTGGATTCACGTGAAAAGTATTTTCTTTTCGTGCAGAAAACGTTGGCTATCGAAAGTACATCATTTTTACAATCTATATGTTACATGGTTAATAGATATATTTATTATATTATGTCAGATTTATGTAATAACGTTGAAACGCATTTTGAATTTTATTACGAACAATTATCTTTTCCAAATTAAACTTTAAATAATGAGTTGGAAATATTTTTATTACTGAAGTATGATTTTTACAACTTTTGTCAGACGCACAATTGTTTTAAACTATTTTTTACTTACAAGAAAAAAACGAAGTGTCATAAACATTTTATCTTTGCGTTACTTTTGTTCAATAAAAATATTTCTGTTTTAATTAGAAGGATATTTTTATTGTGGCATAATCTTTGGGGTACCAATATAAAAATTTTTTAAAACGATTTCTAAACGTTAGACACAGTCTGTGCTTTAGTTTTTTTTTTTTATTTAATAAAAAAA
>JABFQA010002536.1:0-11093 GCA_022817065.1 Probaryconus sp. ZL-2020
ATAGTTTAGAATAGGTAGCGACATCTAACAACAGACATCTGAAATAAAATTTCATTTCTGATGAAATGAAATACTTTTCGAACATAAATTCGATTACTTTTCATTTCAGGTGAAATGAGAATACTTTTCGAACACAAGTTCAATTGCTTTTCATTTCAATCGAAACAAAACTGGAATAATCAAACATAAGTTTTAGTGGATTTCGGTTCAACTTGAAGCGAACGGGTAATCGAATACGCCCAATGAGAAACAATTCTGGTCATATTGTTAATGTTATGTTGGCAGAAGTGTCCGTCAGACCAATCAGAAAATTCGTACATTCAAATTTCTGTTTCAAAGTATTCATTATCTTGAACGATTTCTTTTATTAGAAAAATCTTCAATATATAATGTCACTTTTTATTATAGTAATTGTTATATTGTTAATTAACCGAAAACAAAATTATCTGATTTTCTATATTTTTCAGAACTACGAAAATTGTTCAATTGAAATTTTTTTCAGTTTTGGTTTCAAACATTGTTACTGAACAAATTGGACTTGAAGCAAATAAAAAACACGTGAAAATGGACAAGGTCTAAAACGCTATATTTTCTCATGCCCAAATTTATAGATCATTTCTCCAAATCAATACTAGTTGAAAATCTCAAACACATACTATTTTACTAAAACGTTGTATAAATATAATGAAAAATATTGCCTTCAATGCGAAACTTTCCGTATTTAGTAAGAACTGAAGAAGAAAATAATCTTTCTGTATTCTCCGTGTGCATGTGTTTGACATTATAAATGGTTTAATCTTGCATGTCATTCCCCTCCTCTTAATAATGCGCGCATGTACTATTCATGTTTTGGCCCGGTGCCTTGGTACTAGGGTTCTCATAGGTGAACGAGCCTTTCCATTGATACAGCTGGAAAACAACTTAACTGAATCATCTGATGATTCGCTGCGTATCGAATTTCTAGGCCGGATGCTTCGGATATAACGAAATAATGCTAAAATACAATTTTTATCGATTGGACCTTGTTCTCGTAAAATCAATCGATTTTCAATTTCCTTTCCCTTTTTCTCGCAGATTCAAGTACAAGAATAATTGATTAACTAAAAATCCAATCCCTATCTTTCCTTTTGCAAATTTCTCAATTTTTCCTTAAAATAATTATAACACGAATATTAATATCCTTTCTGAACATTTCTGATTATATAATTAAATTTATTGGAAACAATTTCAAAAATCACGAGTGTTTATTCATACGAAAATTTAATCTTATTAATTATTACCGCGGTTTGCTTTATAGCATTACCGTAACCACACATTCGTTATTCAAAGTAATAAATTTTCCAACGTGCTCTTATTATATTGCCGAAATGTTAATATAAAATAACATCCGATAAATAAAATTCCAACGAGAAAAAGTTAACAAAAAAAACCTTGTTACAAATTAATAACAAACTAATATTAAACAATGATTATATTTAAACTCGCCTTTGGTATTTGAATATAATATAATCTAAATCCAGATCTCTTTTCTCCAAAATTATATCGCTCTTCAATAAAATCCACTGGAAAAAAAAAAAAAAAAAAGTAGAATGAGAACGAATGAAAAATTTCACCGAAAAACTCTCTCCTTTTCGACTACAATTACTAAATACACTCACGCACAGTAATTCACTAAAACGCTGTTTAAATCCAAAGGGTTCGATTGTTCGGTTCGTTGTTTATTAGGTTTAATATCTTTGAGCGCTTATGAAAGTAACTGGTAGCTGGAGCGAGACCGAACGTTTGCTCTTAGCTAAAACACGCGAATGACTGACACAAAAGTTGAGTTCTCCACCGGGGGTGAAAGACACCATGGAAAATGTTTCTCGAAGCCCGCCCGCTAGCCTGCCTGCGCTGCACTTATGCTACTGCTACCTCTACTACTCCCTTTGTTAGTTCGAGAACGACGAGATGAATTGCCTGAATCACGATGTTATAATGAAATTACGGCCAGGCAACCTTGTTAAACGGATAGCGCTTAAACAGCCCGATCGAGGGACGTCGAGTTTGCCGCTGTCACGTGCCGATTACAAAAAGCTTCAATTTTTTTTTGTTTCGACTTAACTGAATCATTATTTTAGATAATAATTTGTAATCATTAATCGGGAAAAAAATTTTTTTTTTTTCTTTCTTTGATTGTGGGAAAGTGTCTGAAGGATGAAATACAAAAGTGGAAATTATGATATATATTCTATTTATCGATTTTCCTTTGGCAATTGTTACAATTTCTATTGTCATTATTGTAGAATTAGAACAGTTTCTTTGAAACCGTAAAAGATGGTTTCGGAAAATTTGAAATTTAAATACATAATTCACAAAGACAATTGTCAGAGGTGTCGAGGCTAAAAATTCTTTGTGGGTGTCAAGTCATTTTTCACTGTAGAAATGATGACGCAACGGTGAAAGTTACAAATAGACCTCTCCCAAGGTTTGACGAATAGTAGCATAATAAAACAGCTACCTGTGATGTTACTGAAACTACTAAACATATGCCGCAAGAAAATATTCATCTAGATTTTGGTATCTATTCATTTAGTTGTTTGCAGCTGGCATTATATATATTATTCTTTTTGAAAATCCAGATGGTGTCATTAACGTCGATACAAATTGACAAGAATTTTAACATGGAAAGTTCGACCACAAAGTGCTTTATTAATGATCTTGTATTCACGCCCCGTGGAGTATTTGTTTATTTAAGAAAAAAGTAATATTTATCATTACTTACAACAAATATTCAATCTTTCATTTATCATTGCTAAAATTATTTATTGATAAAAAAAAACTAATATTTCTAAATTACTATAACAAAAATTAATCTTCAATAACATAGCATGAAAATTTGTTCACGTTGTAATAAAAAATATCAATTTATAAAAGTTGAAAGTAACAATGCAAGAGGCAATGTACTGAGCTGATAAAAAATTCTATAAATAAATTCAATATAGAAACAATTTCGTTCATGAATTAGTGAGCGTGTAAGTAACAATGTAGTCGAGTAAAAAACTGGCTGAATATTTACTGGCGAAGACGCTGATTATTTCTCAACTTCCGTAACTAAGGTGTGAGTTTGGACAACCCCAAGCTGGCTTATATAGTTTACATTGGTCTCTATATCTATGCGCAAAAGTTTGCGTGCCGACGAGGACGCCAACATTGTACTTGTTAAGACAGCAAGGAATTTCAAACTTCTTCAGTTACCTCGGTAAACAATCTTATTGTCCCAGATACAAAGATTTATCCGTCGAGGTACGTCAAACTTCAATGCCCGATTCAAAAGTCCTTTACACGAGACTTTCTTTATGCGTTACATTTGTTGCTTTCGTATTGTTTCTTTAATTAAACGAGTTTTACACTATTAAAATCTTCAATGAAACTTTCTTTTCTAATTCGTATCGATTATATTTGTTCAAATAGTCGTTAGACGGTATCATTAGACTTGATATTTTCCAGGGAATATTCACAAAGGATCGTCGTTAAAGAACGTATAGAGAAATTATTTTATGACCACGATTAATCAAAATAATAATTCATTGAAATTCACGATTTGTAACTTTTCTCATTTTAATAACGACATTACTTAATTGGTTATTACCAAAAAATGGTATCATTTAATAAACAGAGAACACGTGATCATTAACGAGGTTCCTTTAGAGTTTATTCAACCCTTTCATTAGCCTTTCATTTTATTACAGTAGAACTTCAATTAACTTGTAATTACATTTATATGACTTTCGTGTTTGATTTAGGAAGACAAAGAACTAATGTTTTTCATTTTGTAATATGTAAGAAATTTATACTGAGTTTCGTATTTTTCATTCGTACATTAATTGATTACGCTCTGTATACGTTATAAAAATACGGTAAGAAAAAAAAAGAGATTTTTTTTATCAACAAATTCAATAAATGTACAAACAGACAAAGTGAGAGTGAATATTCAAATTATAAAAGTTCGTGAGCATTCTGAATGCGAAATCCTTAATTATGCAACTTTTCTATTTTCGTTGCTGATGACTGATGCGAAAATACCCCAATTACTTCGGCACTAATATTTTTAACTCAAAAAAAAGTTTATATTAAAACTTGGATTTGATGCCATGAAAGCATGTTTAATGGATAACTTTTTAAAATGGAGATACACATTATTTTGCATTTTCATTTTAAAGAGCCTAGTAAAATAGATACGTTTTTTTTTTTTAATTATTGAAATTAATCAGAAAATTTTTTATATATTTAATATTCGATATTAAAAATCAGCGAAGAAAAACTTTGCTCAATGATCCTTGTTATAAACTAATATAAACGAGTAATATTTAATTAAAAGTTCAATTACAAAGAAAAAATTGTCCCATCAAAAGAAAAGTCTTGAAATAATCTAATGGCAAAAGAAAAACCACTGGAACTGACCATACAAACGATCCCCACACTGTTTCTTAAACTTCCTGCCGTTCAGCAAACTTCAGCTTAATATACGATTACGACGTTAATAACAAGGCATCGCAAAATCTGATGAAATTCGATTTCCTAACGAACGGTCTCGTTTGTCGTTTCATCTTAAAAAAAATAAAGAAGTTATAGTTTTAAAAGTTCGTACGTGCTTTTCAAACGAAAAATAGTCACTGACTGTACACAACAATTCCTCCCGAAAAAATTACCTCCTGCAATATATTCTGCAAAACGTTGACATTTTAAGCTATCTGCAGCTTTTGTCAAAACAAGTTCGCGGACTTTTATATCCTTTATCAGGAATTAGAAGAGGTAACTTTTTCGACGGTTTGGAGTTTGTCACGACAGTTCGTATCTCTGATATTCTCTAAATCAAAAGCACTCGAAAGCTTGATGAAATCAGCGTTACTCTTTGAGTTGCGTATGCTTACGTAAAGTAAGCGCGTCTTACTAAAATCATCCGCCGGGAATTTCCGGTAATTATCCCAGAACCTTTCTACGCGTTTTAGACTGGAAATGGTTCCACCATAAATAGTCGCGTTGCCACGTTTCAGGAAGACAGGACGAACCTATACGAATGGCGCATTACGTGTAAAGCAGCTCGCTGCGTGAAGAGCACGGTTAGCTGTCCCTTTAACTATGTGCTTACTGAAATTTATGGATTACAATTGCAAATAAGCGGGCTATCCCTTTTGCGTAGACGTACGAATACCGTGCGCTCAGAAAACTTGCCCGACAGTCACGCGAATCACATTACTGCTGCCGGCGTCAACGACTCCGCAGACCGAAGTTTGTTTTAATGCGAAAGTCGACCGCTTCCACAGGAATCCAACTCCGTCGCATTTATCAATCGGGACGATCTACATTTTTAACGCCTAATTGCTTATATTTTTCATCCGTTGGATTACCGAGTCGGACTCTGCGAATTGCTTTATGCAGGGGGAGAGAAAAAAAATAATAATACCTTGGATTAATATTTAGGTTGTGTGGGTGTTGCAGAAAAATAATATCGTGCGTTGAACGGGAGAATTGTTCTTTGTAGGCACATAAAAAGTGACAGGAATAACTGATAATTTAGTAAACGGTGCGACTGAAATGTCAAGTGAATTTCGCTTTCGAGTTATTCAAATTCGACGCGTTAATATTTTATTAGTTGAACATAAGTCTAATTAGAATATCAAATCCTCTAAATTAGAACGGTAATGTTTGAATATAAATACACTCAGAAAAATGTTTATTGAATTTGAAATGATTGAAAATCATTCTATTGGTATTTTAACAATTTTACGTTGAAAAGGAATTTGAATTGTACCAAAAGAATTCATTTGCAATCAATGCAATACTTTAAATATTTTAAAAATTCAGGATACAGAGTTTACAAATTGTTATTTTTGATTAAGTAAATTCGATAAAGTTTGAAATTTTGATCTTTTGAAAATCAATTACAAACAATTTAATTTCTTCCCCATAAATTGGTTTATCGTTTCAAAACAATTTAAACTACACTCTAAAAAACATCCGAACTGTGTAAATGGATTATCTCGTTATTTTAAATGGAATATAAGTTTAAAAAATTGGATAAGTATATATTAGTAGTTAATTTTTATGTGGTAATAAGTTAAAATTACAATCAATTACTGATAATGTTTCAAAATAGTTTCAATTGTATTTATTATTAAGTTTCAACGTCTCTGTTTTCAACAAAGTTTTTGAAGGATGTAATTGTTATCACGAGCAATATGAAATTTACAGCAACCAAGTGTAAAATTGAACCAAGTATTTAGCGGTTTTTTAACGTAAAGAGTGAAAAAGCGGATTTTAAAACTCGAATTCCATTTTTGTCTACATAAAAAAGCTTTTACATAAAAAAGCATAGAGGAAGAGTCTTTAATGGTACGAAATAAAAGAAAAGAAATGTCAGCCTTAAAATACGGCTTACAATTCTATGCTTGAATTATGCATCTTAGCTTTATATTGAAAGAGTATGATTCTTTAGTTTAATTTTTATTTATTTTTCTCGTGAAATCAAACTACAGTCATTATTCAATAAAACAATAAATTTTATTACATTATTAGCCTCAAGAAAATCTTTTTGTAACGTAAAACATTTGTAATGTGTTTAATTGCTGTTAATGGAACTAAAATTAAACTTTTTCGAGAATTTCTTTTGTTTGCATGTCGAATGTAATTCCTAATAGAGTTAACGCAAAGTATTGTTGCATATATTAGCAATAATTAAATTTCGATTGAAAAAAAAAAAGAAGTGTTAAAGAGGCGAGAAAAAGGCCGACGTAGACTGAGAAGTAGTTCGCGCTGATATTATCTAATACCACTTACATTTATTTCGTAAACTTTCCGTGGAAACATAAGTCGTTCAACGTAAATCGTTCTTTCTTTACGAGAAAAGGCTATCGGGTAAATTGTCGTGCTTTCAATAGTTACTTTTAAGATTATTGTGGTTTCTGGAATGTACTGCTTCGATTTTTTTAATCACATTATTGTTTGCGAATACAACGCAAAGAAAATAAATCAATTGGGATGAATTGATAGTAATGTAAAGCCAATATTTTTCTTATCTTGAAATAGCATTAATATCTTCAGATATCGAACCATAATTACACTTCTTTTCTCGGAACAAAAAAAAATTTTTCTTCTCTTATTCCATTACCACCGAAAAACAGTTATAAAAAATAGATTTAATCTGAGATAAATTTGATGATCGATGGATCTAAAATTCATCTCTGACATAAATTTATAAATCTACTATAGATACAATTTTTTATCGTTTGATTTTCGATCTATTGATATGATATTTATCTCAGATCTAAATTGGATCCAATTTGTTTGACTTAGGCATATTCTTGCGTTACAAATCTTCAAAGATTTATCAATCTCATTGTGTTCTTACAAACGATAAATTATCTAAATTTGGAATAAGTTAAATTGCATAACAAAGAGTTGCTACAGAAGATTATTATCGAAACTAACGAGGTCTGTTCATAAGGAAAATCCTCCTTACTTGTACTTCCTTATGCACAAACGACTGAATGGCATTAATCATTTATTACCAGGTTGCTTCTTTGTGTGTACACGGAATCTTCAATTCAGAAATAATTATTTCAAGCTGGACCAAAGTTTAAGCAATTATCAGAATTTTGTGTTACCTGCTCAGATATTCAGCAATCATTCCTATTCAAATGTATATACTAATTGGCTTAGTTTAAGCACGGAAACTCGGTGAATTATACAAGTTTAACACTTGGAATATTATTGGCAGTCGTGTTAAATTATACTGTCGATTACAAATCCTATTCTCGACAATTTCGTTGTATACATCAATTGGCTTTAACTGCTTTCAATAGCAACGTATGAAGTCATTGCAAAGTTCATGCAGATACTATATACAGCAAATTAGACACCAGTAAATTGATTAGTATATAAATATTTTGTAATTGAGTAAGGATATATATTCCCCAATTAAAATTTAATGATCATTTTATGCTTTTAATACTAATGCATTCTTATTGAACTCTAAAACTACATTTTCACCAGTTTAAAGAAGCAATTATTTTTTATATGTAACGTAAAAAAGAAAAACGTCAAACAACTTGAATCAGAAACACGAAATATTTGTATTTATTATTTTTTAATTTCCTGACTTATGTTCCCTCCTTGTTCTAATTATTTAAAAAGTCAGTCGAAATTGTTAATTTATTGTTCCAGCGACGTTTTTACGTGACTATAACTGTCCACAAGATTATCTGCACATAATAAAAGCGCGCGCATTATCGCGTTTTTATCAAACCTACTGCGCATTTTTATTGTTGTGCATATTAAGTGTAATTTCGTTACCCAAAAGTACACACTCTCTCAAACACTGAATCCATAACTTATAATTATTAATGTTACACTAAATCTTTGTTATGTTTCATTAATTACTATGCGCGTGGCTTTTGATGACTTTCGTATATTACGATTGATGCTAAATATAAAAATAAATGTTGGAATTTCAACATCGTTATTTTACTTCTTGTGTATATGGCAAATCGCGTTATTTAACCCGACTTTCTTGCCACTGATTTCGTGTCGAGATTAATATTTATCGTTGATTGGTTTATTACAATTGAAAATAAACACAATTAACTTAAAATCTGAGCAAACATGGAACAACGATGATTGTGGTTTATGTTGTTTGTCATCTCTGCAATGTTAATTAATTAACACGATATATTATAATTAAAAAGTACGCGAGTCAATGTTTCAGCATGACCAGTCATTGAAATCTTTAAACTGCTGTAATTGTCATTGATTGAATCGTTATTTTAATTCAATCACATTTGATCATTTATAACAACCATCTAAATTATAAATCTGAATGATTGTTCGATCTTTTCGACACAATTATTTTAATTATTCATAATTAATAATTAATTATGAAGTGAGAATACATTTTTTTATGATGGATTCAATGAATTGATGGCGACTGTTGTGTGAAGTGAAAAAACCAACAACGGCAGAGAACGAAAGGATGCAAAAGTAGGGATAATACTCACTAAAATTCGCGGTTTTGCTTGCATGTGCGATGAAGTACTTCCAGAGACTTTTTTACACTTGCCTCTCCATTTCTGGCCGGAAATTACGTGAAATTATGCGAGGACTCTTTTTATACCGTTTTTTTTTTTGTTTTTGTTGGACGCCTAACTCCTAAAATATTCGAAATTTTAAGTTTAAGTTGCCAACTGGGTAATCTCGTATGGTATTGGTTATGAGGATTCAGAACAGATTTTAATGCCTTAACGAAGTTTTACTATATCATCGTATTTTAATCTAAGCAAATTTTTATCTACTATTTTTTCTATTTGCATTTTCATTCGCAAGAAATATCAAGCGTTCGAAATGTATAACGATTCTTGAAAAAATGCAAGTTATTTTTATATAAAAAATTTATCGTGAAAATAAAAGTGAATTCTAATTTAAAATTATGACAAAATATACGCATTTTTCTTGTTGTTATAGACATAAAACGGAATTCATTGACGCGTACTCTTTGAATATTCTAGACCCTCTGTAAAGTATCAAAAAAATGTAATAAAAAGTATAATATTATTTAATATGCAGGCCCTAAAATTCGCATAACGTTCATTGTCATCCTGAATTATACAACGTCTATATGCAACTTCAGAGTCGAAAATACTTTAATCGAGAATGCCAAATAAGACATCAAGAGCACTTAACAACACTTTACGTGCTTGCACGAAGAAACATTATGTCTCAAAATTGCACTATTCAAACGAAATATTTTGCAAATAATTCGAGTCATAAAAATATTCAAAGAATGCAATTTCCTATTTTTCTTATCTGTTTATAACGAATAAAACACTTTTGCTTTTTTTGCAATTTTTATTTAAATTTTTTTTTTTTTATTTAATCTAATAAAATAGTGAATAAACAATGATAAAATTATATTTAAAATGGTTTTTTGTTTGCACTCGCTTACGCGATTAGTCTTATTTGCTAATGCCATTTGAGGTATTTAAATATAACGTTTTTGTATGCATTCGGTGAACAAAAACATGGAATCGCGTGACATGACTGCAAAGAATAAAAGCTAGGGATAATAACAAATGCATGCATTTCACTCACGTGTCAAACTAGACTCTTCAAAAGTTACAAATTTTACCGTACTGCGAACATTCCCATACAAGAGTTGTCAGTAAACAATCGTCTTCCATTCTTTGACTTTTAAAATGTGCAAAAGCCTGTCTTCTTTCTTTTAATGACTTTTCGTCAACTGTCGTTACTCATGATCGAAAACTTTTTGTTTAAATAACGATCGATAAACAATAATCAATAACCATTCTATTGTAAAAATGATCTTCACGAACAAATTCTGACGATGTAATGTCTGACGATTATTTTGAAATTGAAACTTGGCTCACAATTGTAACAGCGAAGTAAAGTTATGAAATTTATGTCGGGGATGATTAAAAAAAAGGTCTAGAGATTGCGAACGTTGGAATGATAAAAATAAAAGTGAAGCATTAATACACATAGACCACTTCTAATAAGCTTAGTAATAAATGCATCGAACCAAAGTTCTAGTTGCATAGTTCACGCAAACATGCTATATGGTAATGTGATTATGCAACGTAGATAACCGTAATATTAACTCAAGCAACCACAATTTATAGTACATTTAATCTTATTTCACTGATTTGAATATTAAAATAGGAACAAAGTCTGAGCTGACTATTATACGTATAATTTCCGAATAAGATATATCAAGCGGCACCAATAAATAAAGGCAAAATGAAATTCATAACCCGTAATGAACGTTCGATTTTTCCATAAAAGAAGTGTAATGGAAAAACGGTTTGACAATCAATCGGGTTATCGATTTTCAACGGACAA
The DNA here is from genome assembly GCA_022817065.1 of Probaryconus sp. ZL-2020. Taxonomy (NCBI): domain Eukaryota; kingdom Metazoa; phylum Arthropoda; class Insecta; order Hymenoptera; family Scelionidae; genus Probaryconus; species Probaryconus sp. ZL-2020. The sequence goes on from JABFQA010002536.1 coordinate 10,894, forward strand.
AAATGTGGCGTGTCGAAGATAAATCGAGATGATATCTTAAGGAGTTTGACACACAAAGTGACGTACATTTAAGGCGCCAGTATGAAACTATGGTTATTATCAATTCTCTCTCCTGTATTGGTATATCAATGAAACGACATGTAATTATTGCAAATATTACGTGCGAAGTTTTCAAAACCGCGTAACGATAAAATATGAGA
>JABFQA010002537.1:0-11091 GCA_022817065.1 Probaryconus sp. ZL-2020
AAGGATTGTTTGGCAAATATATTTTCCAAGTGTACTGAAATTTCGCAATGACAGCGCAATTTCAATATCCAGTGATTGGGTTCAATTGACGCACGATCTATGTACAGATGCGTCTCGTTTTATAGTGATAGAAACTATGTTAAGGTTCCTCGCATTCCATCGGCCTTCGAGTAAAGATTTGCAAGCATTTTTTTTTTCTGTTTCTTCATTTTTTTTTTCTTCTTTCTTTCTTTATTTTTTCCAAACAAGCTGACGAAGCGACTGAAATCGTTCGACTTTTAATACAAATATCCGCAACGTTGCAATTATTTTAAAATTACTTTAAAGTGATGACTGAACAATCTGTGCAGAACCAACTAAATTGCAATTTTTCTCTTTTTTTTTTTTTTGCAAATAATGCTTTCAAATATTCAAAATTTCTACATTAATACAAAATAATACAATTCGTGTGATTTTAATTGAATACAAACAAATCATTTATCATATAAATAAATAAAATCAATAGTCTTCAATGAAGTGATGCTAAAACTCGTGGAATGTTAATGTTTAGAATCACATTTAATTCACCGAGTTATTTGAGATAACAGAAATCTTTGCATAAATAAAATATGCAATATTCAAAGCAAAGTAATTAAGATATTTATAAGAAACGACAAATTATTTGATAAATGATAATGGATTGAATAGGACCATGAACGATAATCGACTTGCTTAAGTTACGCTTTGAGTTAAGGTCGAGTAAGTAACGATAGATGCGACAGTTGTAAAGATTTACGAGCTCTTGGCGCGATCTGACTTGTCAATGTTTGTCACGTCTATTAAGACATATATCAAAATATTGATTCTTCGTTTATCGCCGAAAAGGAAAAATTGCATTAATGACTCTGCAGCGATTAATGCGGACGAGATATTGAAATAACATTTTTATGTCAAAGCAACGAGCCTTGATTTATTCTCGCTTGGAAATACTTCGCACATGTCATAAATTCAACCAAATGTGCATTATTATCAATATGTTATATATATTGATGTGTTAAATACAAAAATATATACAAGTTTTAATTTTTTTTCTTTTTTTCTTTTTTGTTTTGCAAAGATGATTAATATTCTATTTTTGTTCTCTTTATAAATTTGTTTTTCGTGCTCGCAGAGATTAAGTTTGTTTGCTTTTTGCTTGATAATATGTATAGATACCTCCTATTTATGGAGAACTAAGAATTTGACGGAAGAAAAAGGAAGAAGAGCAAATATTATATAGGGTGGAATTATTCGGTGGGGCTAAAAGACTTACAGCGTTCGATTTGTGTGGTTTTGACGCAGCCACATAAGCCAGATACTGAATAACTTTCTTCGTGTTTTCCGTTTTTCCGGCACCGGATTCACCAGTGCATAAAATTGACTGATCCTCGCGATCTGAAACAAAAAAAATTTCCGTTTACTAATGGAATACGACTGTTTATACCACTGTTTTGCAATTTGCAATAATAATTTGGTTACTTAATATAATAAATATTTATAAGAATTACCTTGTAACATAGAACGATAAGCTGTGTCAGTAATGGCGAACACGTGTGGAGGAACTTCGTGTCTTTTGATTCCTTTGTACCTTTCCATAATTTTTTCAGTGTAAATTGGCAGTCTCTTGTATGGATTTACGACAACACAAAAAAGTCCAGAGTACGTCTGCAAAAAGAAATAAATTACATAAGTATCAGAATGTTGTAAATGCAACTGAAAATATCTCCTTAGAAATATATATTCATAAAGGCGTTGAATTATTTTGTGATAAATATTTTCTAGCTTTATTAACAAATAAAAAAAAAAGACTGGTTTCTAGGCAATTTGAGTGAATGATTCTTTTTAAATATCATATACATGTATAATGTGTATATAAATAACATAAGGCACATAACGCATGTGTAGATTTTACAAACAAACATTACGTAGTCTGGATTGGTGCCTTAAATAACGAAGGATAGATTTGCAGCGGAGGATCGTACATGAAACGAAAACATTGTGAAGACTCGAATAATGTCATGAATGTTATTGGAAACGTATGCGTTTCAGTTATCCGAAACAAGTCGTTCATTATGCAAAAATTAATAATATATAACCGCTCCACAATCTTTATGTATTATTAAATTTATGTGAAATTGTAACTGACAGAAGTTATGCAAAAAACGAACAAAACATTCTTTTAACATTTAATAAATAAAAAAAAAATGATGTTTATAATACGGACGTAGTTTTTCTAATGCAAATTGTTCGATGCTATATACATATATATGTGTATATAATTTATTTAAAGGAAGCAATGACAGCATCATCTATCTCTTGGGTGACCTTAGTAATTTCTGATCTAAACGAGTCACTTCCGTTTGGGTTGATGATTCCATTCCCAAACACACCTCACTTCTATTTGTTCCCTTTCATATACGAGCAATCCTTTATTCGATTTCGATTGGACAATTTCATTATTCAAAACTAAATGCATTATTCATTTTAATACGTTATAACTTTTTACATTCTCCTCTTATTTCTTTTTGGTCAACATCACAAGATTAAGTTTCATTTCGTCTTTTCAAAATTCCAAACTTGTTAGAAATCCATAATCAACGATTAGGGATAACGATGAATCTTTTCAATAACTTGTCTCTCTACTTTAGTCTCACCTAACATATATGAATCTTTAGAATATTCGTTAAAAAACCGAGTGACACGAGAATTGTCCATCATCTCAAGGGAATTTCAATTCCATCCTGAGGAAGGCAGGAAGGAAAGAAAGAAGGAAAGAAGAAAGGAAAATATCCAAACGCTCGATAACGCTTGGGGACGTATATATATATATATTTGACGTTGGCTTCTCGTCGACCTCGCGTATATCTTTTCGAGGCTCCTTTCTCCTTGGCGAGGTGGGTTTCTCTTTGGTCGCTCTCTACGAGAGCACGAGCCTAGAGTCGAGAGTTGGAAAGAGGAGAGCGTTCAGCATCCAGCGCCTTTACGCGTGCAGAACCTTGACGTTGCTTCAACGGAATGAAAATAATTCGCAGTCGAATTCATTCGTGGCATGAATGAAAAAGAAAGAGAGGAAGATCGGACTCCTGGGCGTGGTCCAACGCGGAAAGAAACATGATAAGAAAATCGCGAATTCGAATTACAATTCCCATTTTGCTTTCCCCATTTTGCTTTCCCCATTTTGCTTTCCCAACAAAATGTTCCAACGAAGATTTTCATTCTGAAATCTTATCGTCTGTCTATCTTTTCCAAAAGGACAATGGACCAAAGCCATTCAATTGAAATTCTTTCGTCAATTTTTGGCCATGTTATTTAGTCGGCGTAAATATTGATCTTAGGAATTTACAATTTTTTTTATTCAGAGGCCGTGGAAAGTGCGCTGTTGGTCTCGTAGGAATTGCCCTGTCCGAAGAACGAAGTCAGCCAAAAAGCCAGAGGATCCGGATGACGAGGAGTTTCGAGGAACTGTTTAATGTGTCGGTTTAAATAAACCGATGAATCATTTGAGTTGGAAATTCGGGAACAACGGCAGGTACTGCAAACAGTCGTTGGAATAAACTTGTTGTGTTACAACTTTTCGAACGGATCGGTACAATTATATGCGCAATTTTTGTTGCTAATGAATTGCATTGTTTCATACAAAGTTCGTTTAGATCCGGCAATGTAGGTGATTCGAAAGGAATCATTCATAATCCGTATGTTGTGTTTTTATTAAGCTGTTGACCAAAAGTTTCATGCTCTTCGGCGTTCATTGTACTTGTGGTCGTTGTACCCGTCGATAGCGGCAGGACAACGAGTAGACTTGGCTGTTTTCCAGATTCGCTATAATACAAACTACAAAATAAATATATATATATCTATATAATAAAAAGGTCGAGGCTACGAGCAAATAAATCTTTCAAAGTAGCTATTTCCTACCCAAAACAACTTATAATAATACATCTATTAATATACCGTACGTAAATAAAAAGATAATAAATTCTTCTGAACATTTTCAAATTCATTACATTTCTCTCTTTCATTTGGATTCGATGAAAATTCCAAACTGCAGGGAGATTCATTTTTTGGCGAAAATTGCATTGTGTTATCACTTGGTGATTTCGTTCTTTGCTATTGGGATCCTCCTTTTGTCTCACTTTAGATATCAATGAGAGGAGGAGGAGGAGGAGGAAGAGGAGGAAGAGGAGGAAGAGGAGGAGGAAGATGAGAAAGAAAAGAATAAGAATACTCGAAGGCACGGAGGATCGAATACGCTCCTCTTCTTGTTAGATTCGTAAGCTAGGAAGGAATGTTGAACACGGGTCGACGACACGTGACTCCTGAGACCGGTTTTGGGGACCTTCGAACAATTTCAGTTGTGTAAAAAGCGTACAAAACAATAACTGAACCGAAGCTGAGCTTTTCGGGTCAAGATTAAAAAAAAAAAAAGTACTTGAAACCGACGGAACTGCACGCGAAGAAAACATTTCAGAAGAATCATCAGTGAAATCAATTGCCAATGGGACGTCCTTGAAGGTCCGTCGAAATGAAAATGAGTTGAAAATGAAAAAGGTGAAATTTCACCTTTTGAATCCGTTTAAAGGTCGAATTCGAAATATGGGTTAACCATAAAAGGAGTCAAGAACATCGTCGTTCATTTTGGTCGTCGCTGTACGGCTTACGACGACGAGTGGAAAAGCAAAGCAAACCAAAGCAGTTGACTGGCGAAGCGGTCCAAGCGGGTTAAGGACGTTTCTCCTTATAAGGGCACGTCTTTGCGCCTTTTGCCAGGCACATTGGCTTTGCTCTGCGAATGATTATAGCCAGGTTATCTCAGACTTTCCGTCAAGATCGAAAGTAACGAGGACTGCCTTCGTAATACGACCATAATGACCATAATAATATCCAAACCAGAATCCGTGTCACGTACGCAGACCGTCGTTTGTAATTAAATGAGTCAGCCCGTTGACTGACTCATTTTCTTAATTCCTAGTTTCTTAAGGATTTCTTTCCTCTTCTTGGCTTCTTCCTTCTCCTTCACCTTAAAGATAAAAGATCAAACTATGAAACAAATTCGGACAAACATTTTAACCCTTCATGATCTAACTCTTTTTTTTTGCCTATATAGTGATTCAACTGGGTCTTTAAAGTACAGACCATTTTATTTGTATTTGGATTATTTCGCTTGATTTTAAACGTGAAGCAGAGTAATGTTTAGACGTGTGTGTGTGTGTGTGTGTGTGTGTAATATGTGTAAGCAATATGCAAAAGTACGAGAAAGAAACGACCATAGCAGCAGCTTGTGGGCGTCGTTTGAAAACAGTTTAGTTGCAAGAGACACCTGCCGAATAACACCGGTCGTTCAACAACGAAACAACGCGCACCGGAATCTTAAAAGCCCACACCTATTCGCATTCGTCCCGACTGACCAATTAATCAACACAAATTAATACAATCACTTATCGCGTACCAATACAAGTCTCAATCATTTTTATACAGTTTAATTAAATAACACTGATACGAAAACGATAATCATTTAAAGTAAAATAGTTTTCTCATTTGTTTAACGAATACTTTCAGGATGATTAAATTTATAACGAATTATTACGCTGAAAAAAAAATTGAATATTAAATGATAAAAAATAAATGTTCGTTCAGAGTAAAATAAAAAAAAAAAGTTGCGTCTCGTCTTTAAGCAGTTAAGCAAACAGTTTCTTTGTCGAAGTTAAAATACTTGTCAAAGAGATGTTCATCTATGATTTAGTAATTCTTTTAAAAAACAAACTTCGAGTGATTTTAAAATGGTCGGCGAAGGTGAACAAAATTTGTATTTTTCCATATAAATATGACATCAGAGCCGCGACACGAGTTGAATTTTTAAAAATCAAACAGTGCTGAAATCAAATATTTTCATACGAAAAATGAAAGAGAGAAACTAACAGATATATAGAACAAAAAAATATACATACATATAGATAGATAAAATAAATAAATAACAAGAAAATTATTACATAATCAAACTATTCCTATTCAGGATTTCAAATGCATGAAAAATGTTAATTTACAGCTTGTGGGAAATGAAATATTTCTTTATGGTTATGACTCTGACTAGTCATAATGTAAAACATATAAACGTATGTAATATTATATTAATTGAATATTTAATTGTATTATGAAATATTCATTTCGCTATCAATCAGTTATGAAAAATACACGATGATAAATCGGTAGCAAAAATTTATTAAATGTCTTGAAAGTAATTTTTCATAAATTATTCTTATTTTATTATTAAAAATGAATATTGACGAGATTGACATTTTGATGTTCTCGGCGAACAAAACGTTTGGCAAGCATTTTTTCCCCGTTATTTGCACTTTGGCAATTGGGACAGTTATTTTGGAATATCATTTCTGTTTAATAATTTGTATGACGAAATGGACGTTTACTTGCAGACTGATATCGCAATCTTTCGTATGTACTTTATGTCTTTTCAACGTTTTGATTGAATACGACTTTTTAATGCCGTAAAATGCACACGAAAATCGCAATCGAGATTAAATTCGTTCTGACAATTTTCTCTCTGACAAATATCAATTTTTCATTATTCTTATTATCAACGTGGAAATCTCATAACTTTTTATATTATTTCTCTAACACTATTAACATCATTGTACCATAAATGCAATTTCATCGTAAAATAAATATTGCGAAAAATTATAAAGCACTTATCTTTTAACATAAATACTTCACATTTTACGACAACCTTTTGTTCTGACAATGATAAAAGTAACTTGTATTTTTGCAGAAGAAAAATTTCATTCGTACGATATGGATTTTTGCAAAAAAAATAAATTGCTTTAAAAAATAATGAACAATTGAATAAAATCCAATTTCAATACATCAGCAATTTGTCAAGTTTGCAATTCATTTCTTTTTTTTTCTGCCTTCCTTTTTTTTTTTCTTTCGCAAAATTTTATACGGTGAAAATTGAATGCCATCGTGTAACATGTGGAAAGACTTCGGTGGCGTGGTTTTTGCCGTGTTTGTCGAGTCCGATCAGAACTCACACCAGCATTCGCTGACGCGCCGAAAACGTTTGGCTTTTCGCAACAGTAAACACCGCGAGCAAAAGCAAGCAGTTAGCTGGAGCGCGTGTCTCATGCATTTCTCGCGGCCGGACGACGGGCGACGCTCACAATTTTGCAAGATGGCGTTCTCGACTTCTCTTTTCCTTTCCTTTCCTTCGGAGGCTCCTCCTCTTACTTTTATCCTTAACTTCGTTTCGATTTTGCTCTCTCTCTGTTTTTCGTACTCGTCGAATAATTGCAAAAAAATCTGTAACATTGATTTTCACTAAAACAAATTGCAAAAACTATCTTCACCAAAGAATTTGCAAAAACTAACTTCACTAAAGATTTTGCAAAAACTAACATTCAGAGAAAAATTGCAAAACTAACTTCACTAAAGAATTTGCAAAAACTAACTTCACTAAAGATTTTGCAAAAACTAACATTCAGAGAAAAATTGCAAAACTAACTTCACTATAGAATTTGCAAAAACTAACTTCATTAAAATATTTGTAAAAATTAACATTCAGAGAAAAATTGCAAAACTAACTTCAACGTGAGTAACTCAATTCAAAGTGAGTCGAGAATTTCAAGAATCAAGGATATTGAATCATCACTTGCCTTTGGAAATCAAAACTGACCATTGCGACAAGTTTTGCTTTATCCATATCCTTTTGAACTGTAATTTCAAACTTGTGATTCTTATTCTATGATTTTCCTCTAATTTTTTTTTTACACAATTATTCTCTTAGTTTTTCCTCTGGATGCATTAGACTGGAAGGAAAGAAATTTTTGACCCGATAATTTCTCGAAACATCGGTAACAGATTTGTAAATGCTTGCAAAGCGAACAAAGTCAGTAACAATAGTAGCGAGCAACAGTACACTATGTTGTATAAAAGGAAATGAATATCATCATCCAAGATTCGCGGTCGATGTCGATGTCGTCGCAGTCAATGAACTTGGAAATCAACCGACAATGTATTAGAAGAGAAGAATCCTTATTTTTTTTCAATCCTTAGAATTGGAATCGCAAATGAAGATGATCTGTTGGCAAAAGGAAATGCAATTCAACATTTTGGATCGTCTGAAATATTGAAAACGAATTTATGAGAATTTCAGTGGAGTAAAATCTTTAGGTCTCATGTTTTTTTTTCAGATACCGATATTTTATTTCAAGTTCTGATGTCTTATTTTAAGATACTTTTTTTATATATATATCTCATTTAATTATTGTTATTATTATTCAATGATTCTTAACATCTATCACTGATAAAAAAAATGAACTATTTCATGTATTAATATTTATTCTCTACAAACTGTTTTCTAACAATTAAGTTACACTCGAGTTTAAGTGCAGCATTGTTTATTTAGTTGAGAGTAGAACATTTTCATATCAGTAATGTTTCACTTTATCATCTTCGATTGTGAGAGTAGTTGACCTCAAAAAATACAATACAATAAAACTACGCTGATGCTACGTTATGATGTTACATGTTCTTTTATACTTATTTCTAAATTGCATTTATAAATAATTAATCCACAGCAAAAAGAAAAAAAAAAAGTTTCATTTTTCTGCATATCACTATTTTAACTCACGTTGTTTTATAATAAAATAGTTGCTTCTAAAAAAATATTGGATGTTGAAACTAGAAGTCATTGGCGACAAAGCGCAACGATGATGATAATGACGATGATGCATAGGTAATTAATACTTTCATCAGGATGCGTCATTCTTAATCCGCGACAATAAACACAATGTTACTGTAAAACGAATTAGGGTAAAAATTGTTAAACCGTGATGATTAAGAATTTCTCTTCATTCAAACTCAAAGAGAGTGATATATCAACATTTTTCTTTTTATTGTTATATAACTCGAATAAAAAAAGAAGACTTTTGATTTTCTTTTTCTGATCTCTCAGCGAGGAGTATTTCGTTGACGCGTAATCGCTTACATTGGAATGGGATTGAAAATGTGATGGTATGAGTCAGAAGCTCGCGCGCGCTCATAAGGCAAGGTAATTCTTATCGCGTGTGTGATAAGCGTGAAAATGATTCGAGTAGACCTCGCGTAAAAAGTATGTACAAATTCCTTATTGTTTACGTCATGCCCTATTTGCATCTTCAATTTTACACACGTTTTTTTTTTATATACACTTTTACATATATATCTTAAGCAACAAGTAATAAATAATATATTGCAAGAACTATTAAGTTTAGTTAAAACACATCTCTATCATTCAATGACTAATTTTATTTTTTGAATTAAACTACTCTATTAATTAGAAACTGCACTTTTAAGTTCGTTAAAATAAATTACATTTTAATAACATATTCTCTTGAAATAAGACGTCAGACTGTTGTTTTTTTTTTTGGAAAGACAATATCTTAAACCTAAATCTTAAGTCCACTGAACGTTTTTCCTCTTCGTGAATTTAATGAATCGAGGAAATGAATATACAAGCGATCGCTAATGAAATAACTAACGAAACGTTTCATTTGCTGTAACACAGCTTGTATTGGTACTGCGCAACTTTCCTATCCATAATGCTCACCTACACAACACCGGCCGGCCGGTCAGGCTTCGCCAGAGTGTGGTGAAACAAATTAATTGAAAGTAAGAGAAATAAGAATAAGAGAACAGATGACTGTTCACTTCCAAACAAGAAGAACAGATACTTCCTTTCGATAATAATGATAATGATGTGATACAATCTTTCACTGAAGATGGAAAACGTTCGAATCCAATTGACGTAATGATTGCTTGCGAATTTGTCATCCAATTGTAATAAAAGCAAAGCACGCCAGACGATGGTTGGGTCACGAGTCTTGGTCTTGAGATGAAGTGAGGTGAGGCGAGTGAATGTGACACGTCGAACGACAAGACTGAAATGCGCCAATGCGTGGGCTTCCTCTCTTCTTCTTCTTCTTCTTCTCTCTTCACGCTTTTAATTTTTCATGCTGTAATAACAATTTTCAACTCGTTCAATTAGTCAAATCGCATTAACATAAACGAATGCATTTAACAATAGATTAATAACATAATTTGTATTCAATGTTTGATTTGAAATTATTATTAACGTTTCATTAAATCATTTTCTATTTAATAACAATGATCATTAACAGATTATTATTCAAAAAATTGTTTGCTGTGCTTTAAATATAAATTTTCTTTGAAATAGAATAATTTATGAATAAAGCAACGAAACGCAAATGATTCCATGAATGTTGGACAAATTTTGATTTTGATCTCGATTCAACAGTTTCGACTGAATTTCCAAAAAACCTTTCTATAAATATAGCAAACCGTTTCGACAGAGTGCGAAGAGCGTAAAAACGCTCGCATAAATAACAGTAACCTTAGTTGCTGTGGATAATTTGCGAAGTGCGTGTAAAAATGAAAGTGAGAGAGAAAAATAAATGCTCGTGGAATTGTGTCCATGTGTAGTCATGTAAGTGTGTGTCCGCCATAGAGAGAGAGAGAACAACATAGAGCAGTCGAGACGGAGTGAGTTTGAACTCGCGTTATTTCCCGATCGAGGAAATAACAGTTATGTTAACGAGACGAAGGCGCAGGAGGTGGCTGAGAGAATCTTGTTGGAATTAGTGGCAGTAATGAATTCGGCTTAGTTCGCTTTTATTTCTTCCACCCTCGAGCTTACAGCACACTTTTGTATTTGGTGTACGAATTTTTCTTAGCTAAAAAAAAATAAAATTAAGATAATTATTTGTTAACTCATCGAGAGGAAAACATAAAAATCACAAACACTCAAATAGAAATAAGAAAAAAATGTATATTTTATTTCAATAATAAAATATTATTATTATTATTCAATAAAATTTTAAAAATGAAGTTCTAATTTAAAATTTTAAATAAACATCTATTACTTGACTTTGAATCATCAAATTCTAGTTTATAACATTAATTCTAATCTTTTGGTTATTAACAGCATAAATAAGTAATGAAAAATTGGAAAACAAGTGACGAAAAGTCTACTTTTACTATAAAAATGGAAACCATTAATTTTGC
>JABFQA010002538.1:0-11089 GCA_022817065.1 Probaryconus sp. ZL-2020
AGTAATTAGGTAATCAATTATTCGGGAAGGACTTATATCTCGTCGATTTTCATAATTGTAAAATATGCCAAAAATGGACAACCTCGAATTGTGCTTTGTTCGTGATCGATATAGTCGTAATAAATCTTAAATAAATTAATGAATGTGAAATATAAAAGGAGAAACATAAAAATAGTATATTTCCATAATTAAATACTTTTCATAATTAAAGAAAGTTTGGAAAGTGTGTACAGTTTTCTGCTCTGGCGTGAAGAAAGCACTGTTTTCTTCACGAGTGCCGAAAAGGATACTTTTCCGCGAATTGCATTAGCTTTAAAAAACATATTATCTAATCTTTTCTCAAGTAATTTTTTTTTTTATTTTGTATTTTACAAACATTCCACAACGAAACGAACTATAACAATGTTATGGCTATTTTTTAACATCAGACTAAGAGTGTAAGATAAAGAAAAATTGCGAGGACTTTTTTCAAGGAATATTGGTCTTTGAACATAAATCTTATTTTTACAAATATCACTAAGGCGTTACTTTCGACTCGAGAAAAATACAACTTTTTTAGTAGTCGCGGTTAGATGTTTTCTTAGAAAGCAAATCTTACGCATAAGTACATTGCGATAATAATAATTATAATGGACAAGCACTTCTCGAACAAAAAGAGGTTCTTCATTTTTTTCATCGGTTCTTCTTGAAAATGTATTTTTTATTATGTAATATATCAAGTATAGAATAATTAAGATAAATAAATTTAATGGACTTGAAGCGTTTGAAAAGCAGGTTTTTCATCATTAATAAATGGAATTAAATGGAGATTGCGAAGGAAATTTGAGTTGTCTTAATTTTCAAGTTTGTCTACCTCTGAAAAAGGATTTTAATGTCCATCGAAGGATTTTTAATAAGTAAAAAAAAAAAATACACGATGTAATCTGCCAATTCAATTTTAGAAATAAATAAGTATGTAAGTTATTTTTAATATCATTTGCCTGTGAATGAATGAGCAAATTTAAAAGTTGGGTCAACTAAAACCCCTTTTTTAAAAGCATTTTTAAACTACAGTTCTTTCGATTAGGATTAATATTTCATTTGTTCAATCTGGCTTAGTGAAATAATTGGGCTTATGTTAAGCGGAATGAGATAAAAACAATTAATTGAAAACAATGCCGAGAAAGAAATTGAATTGAATTATTTGATTAGGTGAGGCCAATGCAACTGCTTAAAAAGTGCAATGGCGAATCAATTTGTTTAACAAGAATGAATGTAAATGACTGAACGTTCAACGCTACTGGATGTAGAATATGCATAACGCATCGTCAATTCCTAAATATGCTATGATTTCAGTTATAGACTTATTCAAATATAAATGTAAATAAAGTTTGTTATTCAAAATTGTTGTCTTAAATGTGTATGTGGAATCCTGTACAACCCTTTATCATCCCTTAATTAATTTAAAAAATCTTTTATTGAAAAAAATGATCAGTTTTTTTAATTTTTTTTTTCAAGTGAGTAGATAAAGATTTTGTATGAACAAAGAAAAAGGTGAGATTAGCCAATAATTCAATTTCAGTACGTTGCTATAGAATTCAACAAATTCAAATACACATAGTGCTTCCAAACTCATATGTATAACCTGATGCATTAAGTGCAAAATATAATCATTTATTACTCCAAATCAATGAGCCATTACCTCAATAATAATAATACTCCAAATCAATTTAAATTCCTTGTGTAAAAACGTATCAAAGTAAGCTAAAATGATGGATATGGAAATGAATGCTGAATTGGAAAGAGTATGTGTTTAGTTAAAATTCATATGAAAATATTGAATGCTTTTAACGTTATTTTAATATTTATGAATATTAAACTGTATTGTTGATTCATCAGCTGCTCTGAAATAAAAAAAAAATCGTCTCGTGAATTTTAATACTAAAATTGAAAACATATTTTTCAATATGTTTTTGTTGAATAATAATAATTTTCATATATAGGACGACGAAAGCGAAATAGGGGAAGCTGTTTCAGAAGGAAGTTCTGCAGAAAGTTTTTTTGTTAATTTGGAACAGGACTATGCTAGGGTTTGCAAAATTATTTTAATGCAATTTTAATGTTTCGTTTGAATTTCTAGAATAATATTATATATAATTAATAATTCAGATAAAAACCGAGATGAGGGAAAATGAAGAATTGGCAAAATATGAAGATGAATATGTCAGGCTTTTTCAACTTTTACACAGATCACGTAAATCGGAAAAAGAGTTAATTGAAAATGGTCAAATATTAAAGGTAACGTTCTGCTTTCTAATTCAGAGAGAGGAATAGATCGTTAAAGAAAGAATCCTTGTGGAAATTAATGTTCATTTTTTTTTTTTTTTTATATATTTTAAAAACGTCACAGGATGAAATCGAAGAAACTAATAAAAAAATGATCCAGTTAGAAAACGAATTAACCACACAACAGGCTAACATAAAATTATTAAATGAAGAAATAGTGCGTTCAAAAAAGTTAGTGGACGTAGCTAATTGCCGTGAACAAAAAGCACAGGAAACTGCTGAGAACTTGCAAGTTATAATAGCTAAATTAGAGAATGAATTAATTCAATTAAAAAAACATACAGTGGATGAAAAAGGGTACGTCAATAATTACTTTATATGATCATTAAACAAATAATTATTACAGAAGCATTTTATTGATATTTCAGATTATCAAATGACAAGAAAATTGATAAGATCCTAAGTACAGAAAAAGATGCTTTGCTTAATGAATTGGAAGTGGTAAAACTAAATTACAAAAATGCAATGACACGTAATGAAAAATTGCAAAAAACTATAGATAATTTAAATCAGAGTAAAAGTGAGATTCAAGAATTACTCGACACTAAGATTAATGACGTAACGAAGGAACGACGATTACGAGAAAGGACTGAAGGGGATGTTGAAAAATTGAAGGCAGATATTTATTATCTTATGAAGGAGTTCAAGGTGTGATAGATTAAATTGTAAAATAATTAAGATTTAAATATTATAATAACTATTATACATGCAAAAAAGCATTCTTCAAATCATTTAATTTATGCTTTTTTTTTATAATTTGTCAAATTTTACATTTCTTTTTAGTCGGCAAATTTGTCGTTAAATACATTTGCCATGAATATATCGAAATTAGAAGTTTTGTTGAAAGAAAAAATAACAGCTCTGGAAGCCATGGAACAAGAAAGAAACAAATTGGTACAAGCGATGAAGGATTTAGAAACAAAATATGAATCGATGCGTTTTAAGAATAAGCAAATTAACGAGTCGCTAACAGAAAAAAAGGAAGAGGGACTGAGACTGATACAAGATTATAACAGGTCAGATGAGAAGAATCAAATAAAACTTTGTTATTTCATGTTTTTGTTAAATTCATTTTCTTTGCTTTAGAACGAACGAAGCACTTTTGAAATTAAAGTCAGAGTACGAATCTGCTACTCGAAAATTATTGCTGAACGATGAACAAATTGCAGTGCTAAAGGAAGATCTTCGTCTAGCAAAGTTGAGCGAGCAGCAGCAAAAGTTAGAATGCAATTTACTCAGTAAAAATTTGAACGAGGAAATGAAAAAAGTGGAGAATTTAAAGAGGGAAGTGGAAACTTTGACAAAAACTATCGTTAAGAATAAAAATGGATTAGTTGTTTTGCAGGCAGATTTGCAAACGAGCGCACTATCTGCTAATAAGTTAGAGTCCAACTTAGATCATTTGTCGAAGAAAAATAAGAATTTAATGAGGGATATTGCAGCGAAGGAACAGGATAAGGACAAATTAACAAAATTAAATCAAACCTTGAAAAACCAAGTAGGATCAATTGTTGTTTTAAATTTATTTTCATTAAATTAAGCTTAATAAACTTTTTAAAAACTTTTTTTATCACGCTTCAACGTTTCAAATTAAAACTAGAATTACTTTTTAGTAATAATATATAAAATGACATGAGAATTTCCTAGATTGAAGATCAGCAGAATAAAATTAAAACCCAAAAATTTGAAACGGAAAATTATAAGAATTTATTATCGGAGATGGAAATCAAGTACAGATTACAACAAAACGAGTATTTAAAAAACGATAGTCTAGCTGATAAAAGGATTCTCCGCCAAACTCGTGATGAACTGGATGACGTGAAAATTAAATTAAAGATGATGAGCGAACAAGTCGAGTATTATAAAGATCAAGTTGCAATTAGCGATAAAAATTTGAACAAAGAGGAATACCGTAAGTTGACAACTTAAAAGAAAATAGACCGTTCAAATTTCTTCTAATGTTATTCGTCGAAACTTTGCAGAGTTAGGAAAATTGGAAAAAGAAAGGGACGAGTTGAAGTCGAAGTTGCAGAAGTCACAGCAAATGGTTTCAACGTTGTCTGCGGAAATAGAAGATTTGAAGAGAGAAGAGAAGGATCTAAGAAGCGCTAAAGAAATAATGGACCTGGAAGTGAGCAAATTGCAGAAGGATATAAACGCGTTAATGAGCGAGCGAGATATTCTTGGTACGGAACTCGTCAGGCGAAATAGCGAAATTATTTCGCTGAACAAAAAAATCAAAGACCTGACCACGACTATTCAGAGGGGCGAAACTGAGCGCAGGCAAAGATCAGAGGACATCAGGCTACTGAAATTGGAGGTGAAGAAAATACGATCGGAAAAGGCTCTGCTTATTAAGAGGATCCAAAATAACTCAGACCTCAGGCAAGAGGTCATGCATCTGCAACGGAAGCTCACTAAAGAAAGAGTCAAAGTCACCGCGTTGATCGAGGAAACAGAAAATCCAATCAACGTTCATCGCTGGCGAAAGTTAGGGGTTGTTATTTTTACATGCTTTTCTTAAAATCGCAGTAAGGTTGCGATTATTTAAATGATAAATAACTTTTGTGGAAACCAAAAAAAAAAAACGATAATTTTTGCAGTATTATTGTGTGGTGATTTCAGGGAACTAATGTCGATGTCATTGAATCACAAAAGAAGATCAGTATTCTGAATAAACGTATTTTAAAATCAACAACAAGGGTGATAAACGCTGAGAAGAAACTTAAAACAGTCGAGGAAATGAATAAATCTCTCCAGGAAATGTTAAACAAACAATACAAGCCGGAATTAGTACAGGATTTAAACGAAGCCAGAAAAGCAGTAAGACAGAAGGAATTAAAGATTCAGGTATTAAGGTTGGGTGGGCCATCCTCATCCAATTAGATAGTTGAAACTGAGTTGAAAGGAAAACAATGTTCTTTTATTTCTATGTTTCATTCATTTATTTTTTTGTTTTGTTTTATTTGCCTAGAGTCTTCTTGGTGAAATAGGAGTTTGGAAGCGAAGCAAGGAGGAACAAAACATGGAGATTGAAAAACTCAGTCAAGACTTGCGAGAATTTAAAGACAAATTTTATGCACTGAAGAGAAAACATCAAACATCGACCTGGCAAAAGTCTGAAAAACTGCAAGGTGCAAACAGTACTCCACAGGAACAACATAAACCAGGCGGAGATTTTATTATGACCGTAGTTAGTTTTGATAGATAGATTGTACTTTTAATTATACAAATAATAACATTTATTAATAATGATTTCGTTATGAATCAATAAAAAAAAAAAAAAAAAAAAAAAAAAAAAATTATTTTATTTCCTTGAACGATAAACTTAAATGGTCATTTTTACAATGAAAACTTTTAACGAGTGAACAAGAGGCAATAAACATAAAATTGATACACTTTTTCCTGTTAGAATGTTTAACGCGTGCAAATTTGTGTAATTTGTTAAACGATTTGCCAAGTTATCATATTCAGGCTCGTTGAGTTATTATAATTCTAAATAGGAAGTGACCATTTAAATGCTCAACACATTATTTTACATTGAAACGCGTCTATGAATGGAGACAAAAATACAACGCTCTTAATGGTTCAGCGAGAATCGCGTAAATGTACGTTACGTCGCATTTCCGCAATGGCAATCGTGCAAAGCTTTGATAAATTCGAAACAAATCTAGCCTTTTTTCCGCTGTTACAAATAAATAAAAGGCGATTGTTGGGACATTGTAGCTCTCGGTTTCCGCTCGGGACTTATATCGCTCATTTATGTCGAAAAATGTTGAATGGTCTTTGATGACACGTGGTCAAAGATTCAATAATAACATTATTATTAAATAATATTATTAATTAACATTGTAATGATAATAATAATGATTGAATAATAACAGTAATGGTAATAATAAACATATTAGCAGAGTTGAATGGTTTGAGTCTTGATTTTTCCTTGTCCTATGATCAAGTACAGACCACCTACGTAGCATAGTCAAGGTCCAAACCTTTTCCAGGCACTTCCGGTGTTCGTAGCTTACTGTATTCTATAGCATGCGCGCATAAGCGTATACATACTGAGAAAAATAATGTAGAAAAAATTGTTATAATTCCTTGTAGAAGTGTTGTATAGCAGGAAAATTTTGAAAAATTACTACGTATCATAATAAGAATTAAAACCTAAAAAGCAATTGTTTAATAATGCTCGTAATAAAATAAAGATATATTATCTTTGTTTAAAAATATATCCATTTTAAATTACATAAACCAGTAAAAAGATTAAGTCCAGAAGAAGATCCTGGCTACAATCTATATGAATCATTTCCGCCATTCTTTTAAGAATTATACTATAATTATAGTATACGAATAGAAAGTTTCATGTAGAAATATAAAAAAATAAAATGTTATAAAGTAGTCGTTGTCTTTTATTTCTGCCAAAATATTAAGATTTGTACCTTGTTTCAATCAACGTATACACATGATACATACACCATCATACTTACTGTATGATTTTTTTCTATAGAGACAAAGGCATAATACCAAATGCTTAATGCGTCCCACCCATTAAGGAAACGTAAAAGTAACTGGACTATCTTTGACTCATTCACTTTGTGATCGTCCAGAATGCATAATCATTTTAATTAATAGGCCCTCGAATTATCAGCCCATTACAGTCGTCTTCAATCAAGAATGATAAATAACATTTGCTATAAATCAGCCAGACAAATTTTATTCGATTTTAATAGCATCTGACATTTCGAAACGTCTCCGAGGGAACTCACGAATCAAGTAGTCAATCAAACAATTTGGATCACGAATAATCAACAACTTTCTTCGAGGTCACTGATAAAAATCATCGAATAGCTTCTGCGTATTTGGTTTGCTCGCTTAAATGGTAATGCATTGTGCATTCGATGCTACCTTTAATGCATGACAAAATATTCGCAAATGTCATGTTCTATTTCAATTCGTGACGCCGCGATTACACTTGTTTGTTTAATATTCTTTGATTCATAAGTAAATTTATTATTCAATTGAACTTGCATGCATCATTAAAACATTCAGAGTCAATAAAAAAAAAATTATTGTTTATTATCATTGGAACATATTGCAAATCTCTTTTATAAAATGAATAAAATGATTCTTTATCTCCAGATCTTTCCAAAACATTTGAAATTCTATTAAGCAACCCTTTTTAATATAAGAGACCCATCAGATTAGGGGTAACAAGGGAAATTCAGTCTATCATTGATGATAGAAGCAAATGATGCCTCGTTACCGATCATTAAATACGCCACGATGGAACTAACCCACACAGCCAGAATCGTTAAGTTTCGAGCACGCGGAATAGTCGATCTTCTTTGTTTGGGAACGTATCGTATGATCATTACTTATGCGCCACATTCTGGTCTATCGAGATTGTCGATCGAGATCGGTAAATACTTCCCACGTATTTGCGCTTTTTTTATATTTACCCAGTTCCGATTTACATGCTGACTAGCACATATGGAAGTTGTACTGCTATTTAGTTACGTCCATTATGGATATTGGACTAGCAGTTACAACTTGGTATTTTAATAATGCGCAACTGAAAAATTTCGTTACACCGTAATACTTGGCAATTATCCTAATATACAAAATATCTCCTTAGAAATCCCTTTGAATTAAGTGAACAGAATTCTGACCTGAACTTTTGAGTCAATTAGAAAAATCTTTATAAGAAGAATACAAAAAAAGTGAATAACCAGATTCTTGATTTTTCAGTTAAGGAAATTCCTTTCATTCAGTTTCTAAATTTCGTAATATTTTTAAAAATTTTACTCGACATTACGATAGATTTGAAATGCTCGAAAATTGTGCAATTGCGAATTTCGACGATAAACCATTTTATATATAATTCACTTTTCTTGGCTATAAGAGACCGATGGCCTTGCTCTTCGAACGTCTCTCCCAGGCCAAGAATAATTTTATCATTAATGAATTCATCCATTTGAATAATTCATTCAAGAAATTAAGATCTTACATTTCCGAACCGAGTTGCGCGAATAAATTTAGTTCGCGCATTATTTCTAACAGAGGAAGAAGGAAGTTTATCTATATTCATGCCGCATGTGCAGCGCAAACAAATCATATTTATCGTCACCCGGCTATAAAGAAAATGATTCAATTGCAAATCTCAATGCGAACGTAATTGCGTCTGGAAATGCTAAAATAATTGTAAGATATTATCAACGATTGTAATATATTTGTGTGAGCGTCGTTTTTAAAGTTTTAAATGTTTCAGGATTATGTTACTGGAAGATTTTGTTCAATGATTTGTTGAATACACTCGTCTGAAATTTTCATATATAAAACTTTCCTAAACCTGGAGTTGTTGGAATGGCTTCAAAAATATTAGCGAGGTATTAAAATTTCGTGTATTTTATGTACGCGTAAAACCCAACCATTAACTTTTCAGATCATAAATATTTACGGCGTAATTGCAAGCCTCCCCAACTTTCTCAACAGTCAATAAGTTTTAGCGATTGTCAACATCCTTTCATTACGTCCTTTTACTTTTGGTAATGACTTATTATTTATTGCCAGGAATGTCTGATAAAATAATTATTTGTAACTGATACAACAAGTCTTAATTTAAACATTTTTCTTAGTTTCTTCTTCGTCTTCGTCTTCTTCTTTTTCTACAGTCATCTGATGATTTTCTTCAGGTGCCATTTTTTTCTCGTCACTCATTGTCCCTTGTTCATCTTTATCCTTATCCTCCTTATCCTCGTCTTTCTCGCTTTCCTCATTCATCAGCACTACGAAATTAAAGACCAATTTCGAATCATCCTCTGCATTTTTTCTTTTGTTCTCCATTGCATTATCATTGGAGCATTGACCTCCATCGCGTTCTTGCGAGGTCGAAGGACTCGAGCCTATATCCTGCGGCCGCTGATACGTTGTCTCCGAACTTCCCACGTGCGGTTTTAGATTCAGCCTCTTTGGATTGCGAGACTGAATGGGAAAGGGATCAGAAGATTCGCAACGGAAATTCATCGAAGTCTGGGCGGAGACCGCCGTCCTTGACACCTTCGAGGTCCACGTTTGCCGTCTCATGAACTCCTCTTCCAGCTGGACAATTTTGCGGCGAATGCAATTCAGTTTACTCTCCACGACGCCCCTTTGCACGTTGTAAGTAGCCAAGCTCAGGTTCATTCTTTCTTGAGATTCACGATGCTTCAGATAAATCATGAATTCCCTCAACTCAGCGTCGCTCTTTAAGGACAATGCTTGTGGATCCAAAAGCTCTCTGGATTCCGCGACAAAACCATCGTTTTCCTGTAACACAATAATCTCATTCAGAAAAATCCGTTCTGCCTTGATTGTCACTAATTCTATACATGATCTTACTAATTGTAAAAACTATCCTTCATGACCTTTTCGCATATGATTTTCTCGACTCTTGCTTTCAAAGAATTCATTTTCAATTGCGCCATGGTTAATATCGGTAACACATTGTTCGGCGGTTTGGAAGTCATGTAAAGATTTATCAATGCATTTAATTGAAGGCAACTCCTGGACTCCGCCAATAACTGATCTTTAGTCATCGCGTCAAAAGTCTTCTGAGCTCGTTCCATGATTTCTTCGTCAGTATTCAGTATATTGGAACCAGGAATCCTCTTTAATAAAATCCTAGTCACTGTACAAGACATCGTTCCTTGAATGGACAACAATTGCGACACGAGGGCCTGGAGTCTTATGGCCGCGGGACAATTCGTTTTCTTACAAATGGCACCGTTGTCGCTTGGACAACACTTATGGCATTCAACTGATTCAGGATCCACATTCGTTGGCTCTTTTGGTAATTGAGCATTGTGATAATTGCCACAGCTTTGTTGTTGAAATTGGCCCTGTGAAATACAGATTTAAATACAATCAGAAAAAAAGTCAAAAATTAATATGCCAACACTGAGAAAAATTAGGTATTAAAAAGTAAAAAATTTTACTATCAGTGTTAGTAAAATTTTGTATCTCATATTATATACAATTAGTCTGCAAGCAGTGTTGCTACTTTTTAATGTTTAATTTTTCTCAGTGAATGTAACGAACGATTTAATTGAAACCATTGGTTGGAAATTGGTTTTTAACTCCTCTTGTCTTGTCATACTGCACACGGGAATTGGAAGAGGATAAGGAAGATAAGTCGAAGGAAGAGGAGGAGGAGGAGGTCCATAGTAGACAGGCGCCAGAGATGGTTGAGGGAGGGGAGGTGAAGGGTAAGTATTTTGGGTGAATGAAGAGGTCTGAGGCGCCGGTATTCCGATGCAGTTGTTTGGCAAGATGAATATCGGTGTTGTGTTGTCGAAGCAAGACCGGATCTGCTCCAAAATATTTAATCGTTGTACTGGCGGATTAACGTCCATTTGTTGCGACGTGTTAAATGCCGCGACCTGAGCGGGACTTTGAGTTGGATAATGACAAAAGTTTTGGTTGGGAATGCGCTGCTGGTTGGGATAAAAATCTGACTGGTTCGACTGGTTCGCTGGATTTTGCATACACGAGGGCACTGTAAGGCGTTCAATAGACTTTAAACTATTGATCTCTAAGTGTTAATTATATATATTAAACTAGTGACATATATGTATACCTTGATGATTCATTTTTAGAAGATTCGAGTACTTTTTAAAGTTTTTTTTTTTCTATTTAAATTGTATTTTTCAGATAATTTTTTTTTCTTTTCGTTATATTATATATTATAAAATGACTTTAGCACTTGGAATTTTGATTGATTTTAACA
>JABFQA010002539.1:0-11087 GCA_022817065.1 Probaryconus sp. ZL-2020
CAAAAAAACTTAAAAAATAATTATTAAGTACAAAACGGCTAAACTATTATATTTTTAATCTTATGTAAAAATAATATGAGTTAATTATGTTCTCTTATGAAACTTTGTACAAAAAAATACATTAAATGACAAATCTGATATAAACTTTTACTCAATGATAAGGCATCTTTATGTTAATCACATATTACAATATTAATATTTACATTGTGACTTTTTTTTCTAATTACTTCTTACATTAATATTATAATACACTTGTAATAAGTTAAATCAATGATCAATGATTTCAAAGAAAACTGTCAGCTAATGCGGTTAATCCTAAAATAAAATAAGACGCTTCTTTTTTATGTGAATCAATCACAATTTTTATGAAGTGAAATTTGTGCTGATTAGCATTTGTTATAAAAAGTATAAAAATTCATAGTTCCTATATAATGCAAAAATTATCTTTATCTAGACAAAATGCTTTTTTGAAAGCATCTATAATTATTCATCAGATGTTCTTGTAATTGTTAATTACATTTATGTACATTCATCGAACAAGAATATTTTTACGTGAGAATACGTAAAACTTCTTTCTGAGTAAATTTTTGTGTGGTCAGTCTTCATTGTGAAAAACTATGAATATATTTTGTCTCTGAGTATTAAATTGACGCAAAATTAAAGGATTTATTTCTTCTAGCATTCGGTGTATAATATCCTCTAGGATCACCATAAACTGGCTCAAATGCAGAGAAAGGTTTATTACTTGGCGACAATCCTCCAGAAGTGTTCACTGAACTTGTATTTAAGGCATTAACTGGTGTGCAAGTTGTAGATTTTCTTAATGGCGTTGGATATTTGTCAGCTGAAATAAAACAAAGAATCAAAATTAATGTCTAACTTCAAATTTATTGAAGATGTCTATTATTTATTTTTTAATTAATATATGTTAACTTACCAAACACTGAATTATTTTTCACAACCAAATCTATACAAGCTATTCTTGTTCTCCAATCTATAAATAATAACATGAAAATATATAGAACCAAAAAAATACATTTGCAAATAATATAGATAGAAAAAATATTTAAACATTAAAAATTTTTACTTACAGTAGAATAATGACAGTAATATCACAAATGCCGTAATAATGAAATATCTGTAAAAAAGTATATATTCTATCCAAGGAATGTACTGCCAAAATCCACAGCATTGTTCATATTTGCCTATCCTTATAAAAAGCTATACAATATGAAAAATACAAACATTATTTAACTGATTCAACAAATATTTTTCATTAATAAAGTCATTTGATTGAGAAAACAAAGACTTACCGAAATATTTTGTTTTGTTAGATCATTAGTTATACTAATTTTTTGACGTTGGATTTCTTCATGGCCGCGTAATAAATTTAGTTTATACTGAACAAAATTTTGCGATTTACTCTGTTCACCAACACTTATTTGCTCTGGTACATCAATCTAAAAGAATACAATTTTAAAATATTAATACTTAACTTTTTAAACAGTTTTTTATTCATATTAATTTAGTTAAAATTACTCACTGATAAATGTTCCAAAACAGCTGGAACTCCATAAATATTTATTACAGCACTTGATATTGTATTTGAAAGTGAAGCAATGAACACAACTTCTTTGGCTTCAACATAAACTGGTGGAAAATATGTAACTTCTATATAATTTGATACAATATCTCGACTTACAGCACTTATTTGTACTGTTGTTTCTGCTGTACTGGTCTCCATTCTTGGAGGACCAATTGGAATGATGTCACAGAAGTAAAATCCTAAAATGGTAGAAAGCAAATAATTATGATATCATACTTTCGTTTATATTTATTTAAAAGAGAAGAAAATCTTACCTGATTTTATATCGAATCTTGGTCTAGTGAAGAATAAGTCGGTAATAGCAATATTTGAAATTGGAACAGCAAGTTGGATGTTGCAAGTAAATGGAAAAGAATTGAGAGTAAATGACGTTTGTGTTCGACAGCCTCCTAAGCCTCGTGAAAGTACATTATTTTCTTTGATCAATTCATCTTTTCCTTTAAGTATAACTGGAACACTAAAGACTTCCATACCAGTTATATTTTTTCCTCGCAATTGAATTAAATTTACCTGAACAGCAAAATTTCAATATTAGAATTATTTTAAAGAATATATTCATACGAATTTTGATTTATAAAATAATAATAATAAAAAAAAAAAAAAATGTATACCGTTTCAATAGGTTGAACTTGCACTTCAAGTTCATTTTTCAAATGTGTAGTTAAACGTTGATTAACACGAGAATATCCTGGATTACGGGCTTTGCCAATTCCAGTTACAGCATCTATTGAAAGAATTTCTGGTGATGATGATTTCCAATATCCAGGATCGCCGTCGGCAGATAATAAGGGCATGGAAAAGCATATAATGTCACCAACGGTTACTGAAGTCTAAAAACAAAAAAAGAATTATTTAATTGATTTTTATAATAAAAAAAAAAAAAAATGAAAACATTAGGTCTTTTCTAATATACTCTAAAATACTCACTTTTGTTGGAAATAGCACATCGCCAATCATCATGTGCGCATAATCAAACATAGAATTAACATATTTTTCGTTGTAAAGTTTCAGAATTAAATCAGAATCGTCCAAAAATGTTATTGAAAATGCATTATCATCAGCCTTTGTCAGGGAAATAGAATTTCTTCGACTGAACATTGTTTTAATAGTCATGTTGGTAGCATCGAATTTCGAACCTACATTATCGAAAAATTCTACAACGTAACTGAATTCCATTCCTTTTGGTAACATGTTTAATTCTTCTCCACTCTTCAATCGGAAAGTAGATTGTAAAGTAAGCATTAGGTAGTGCACAGGTTTGACCTAAAAATATATAATATTTCATTTTAGATAAAATAATTTTGAAGCTATCATTAATATTCACCAATCAACAGATCTTACGTCAATAACAATGGGAATGGTCTGCTTCAATCCATTAGTCTCAATATTGGTAACAAATATGATAGTCTTTCCTAAAACATCTCCAGACTTCACAACTCCATTTTTATCCAAACTGATAATTTTCATAGCCGCGCCATAAGGTCCTTCCTCCAACTCTAAATTATCGAATGCTTTAGATGCTATTTTATAAGTCGTAACTCCACCATGACTATCCCTATTGGTATTCAACCTCATCATTGAATGCGGTGCCATCATCAACATTGGAACTCCATTGTACAATCCATTCTTCTTCAACAACTTCAATTCCTCAAATACCTCAATTTTCAATGAACTGCTGTAGATCTTATCCAAATTGCAGATCATTGTATAATGACAAGGCACAGAAACATTGACAGAAACGGTTACAATTCCAGGCTTCAATGCTTTGGCTCTCAAAGTGACTTCGTTCCTACTTTTAACATTAATTCCCGTTCCTTCGTACATATTTCCTAAGGAAATTATTTCTGAATCACTAGAGCTCCAAGAGAAAATCAATGGCAATCTCATTGCCCCGATAACTAGAGGAGTTAAATGATCTGGAATACCAAAGACCCAAAGAGGAATTGTAGCACCTTCTTTAACGCGGTTTGTTGGCGAAACAATTCGCACGCCTTCTAAAACTGTAACGTGAATCTCTGCTCTATCTTCTGAATAAACAACTTGATTTCCTCGAGAATCTGAACCAACTGCCCTGGCGATGACGTAACTTCGACCTGTAGCTTTTCCTTCCAAAAGTCCATCGCTTTCTACTGTAACTATTTGTTTTTCGCCTGAAGAAAATTCAATATCCGTATTTTTGGGACCACCTTTTATTGAAACTTGATATATAGTTCCTCTAAGAATCGTCAAGCTATTGGGAATTATTTTCAGTGGTGAAAAAACTTGTATTCCAATAGCTTCACTTTCGACTATTTCTTCGGCATGGCCACTACGGAAGATCACTTGTGCTTCGCCTTCTTCTAAGCCACAAATTGTGTAACGTAATTCGCTGCGAGATGATTGCATTTTATTGTCGCGTTCTATTTTAACAAAACCATTTTCAACTTCGAAAGAGACATTGACAATATTTAGAGAGGGGAGTTCTATGAGATAGGCATTGGTGTCATAAAGAGTAACTATAGCAGTGATGCATGAGCCAACTTGGACCTTGGTTATGCTGTCGACGTCTAAAGATCCCAGTTGTTGGACTTCAATGGTGACTTCGGCATGTCTTGTACCACTTAGACAAAGATCTTCTAATGATAGGTGCAAGGTTCCTGCTTTTTTGGGTATGACACTAATCCATCTAGTTGGCTCTACATAACGTATATCTGCAATTTCATTGGAACTTAATATGAAGTCAAAGTATCCAGATCCTTGAGTTACTT
Source organism: Probaryconus sp. ZL-2020 (assembly GCA_022817065.1). NCBI lineage: Eukaryota > Metazoa > Arthropoda > Insecta > Hymenoptera > Scelionidae > Probaryconus > Probaryconus sp. ZL-2020. Next base: position 4,354 of record JABFQA010002539.1, read on the forward strand.
TTAATTCATATTTGTTGTTTTGATCGTTGAGAATTCTGAAATATATGTTAACGTACATTAATCATATTTTTGCAATTCCTAACAGAATTTCAGTAATATTATTCCATGATCTTAATAAAAATAACTTACCTGAAATCTCGAGGAGTAATTTTTGTATCATTAACTAACAATACTTGCAAAGTTGTTTCTATATTTGGTGTTACCCAAATTCCCTGTTCATCCCTAATTGGAAATGGTGGCCATTCCGGTATGATCTTCATTTTATTCATCAATATTTTTTGATAGCCTACGATCTTTGATTTCAACGTCATACTTTCCATATTCTTATGAGGCAAAATCGTAACATAATGAAGCTTAGGCAATATCACGTCATATTCAACAAATGTATCCTCCTGCAACTCAATCGGCATATGAACTCTTCCTGATAAATTTGGCTGCACGTGCCATTCAAAATTAAAACTGCTGACGTTATCAAAATGACGTCCATTTTCATCCTGAACTAAGATATTCAATCTGACATTTTCCCCAGCTCTTGCAATTATTTTATCCGTTTCCTTATTCAATGGACAATTTTCCACATCCTTAAATTCTGGTAATAAATAAAGGTATCTTGGCTTTGCACAAATGACTGTTACCAAAACAGAAGCATCTATTCGTTTGCAATTTGGCAAAAGAGGAACGTTCGATACTGTAAAAGTCACAGTCGATTCTCCCAAAGCTTCGCAAAATACTTCAAAAACTGCGATTTCAGATTGTCCAATTTTAGTCTCTTCTGGGATTCTGTATTCGCTTACTCTAGCAATTTCTGGATTTTTGGAGGAAATCGATCTGACGTATCCGCGAGGCTTTCCACACCAAGGTCTAGGGCCACCTCTAAAGATAAGTTTTCGTGATGTTCCAACAGCGAGGAGTGTAATTCTACGATCTGGATGAAGTACGGTTAGAGGATCATAAGCAGCAACTGTGACATTATCAGTCAAAGTTCGACCATTAACATTTAACACAACTGTTACAACAGAAGTGCCGACATTTTGCGCAACAATAGATAAAGTTGCGCAAGCAATGCCAACAGGTTGTTGATGTTGATTATGATCATCAGAATTGTTAGATTGTAAAAAGAAATTATGATCAGAGATATAGACTTCGAAAGGCACGCTCTTGCAATCGTTAAAGGGAATTTCTTTGTGGTTTGAACCTTCGGAGTATTGACCATAAAGTGCTATATGAAGATTGAGACGTTCGCCTATAGCAACTTCCATAATATATTCAGTTATTTCAAGCTTCGTAGGAGGAAGAACAAAGACTTTTCCAACATCTCGATTGTTTGGATTTCGAGCCATAGCCACAACAATGTCAGTGGAACCTTCTTGGAGAAACTTGACAATGCCATTTTGAGATACGGTTACAATTGATGGTTGTCTGCTGTTCCAAACATATGAACCGTCACCACCGGATGCTTTAAAAACTATGTCTGACCTGAAGAAGATATTTTAAGTCTTTAATTCGTCTGTATTAATGAATAAGCAAAACCATATTGATATATTTCAATTAAATCTTACCTTAATTTTCTGTTAGAATCCCATGGCATGGCCATTGTTCGAGGATGTATATTTACTTCAGAATGAATTGTTAATTCAGTAGACGCTATAAGTTTTTGCGACAGAGATATCTTTCTTCCAAAATTATCAATAACTCCATAAAGTATTGCTTCAACTTGTGTAAGTCCAGTTTTAGTTGGTACGACTAGCATATGTGTTCCATTTTTAGTATACAATATGGTGTCAAAGTAGTCATTATTTATTTTTAATGATGCTTCCACATTATCGCCAATGTAGAATTTTTGATCTTTGCTGTTTATAAAATAAATTAAATCATTTACAAATCATAATCACGATCATAATGCATTGTAAAATAAAAAGAATTAAATAATTTTCATACCTATTAAATAATTCAATAGTAATTTCATGATGTCGGCCCATAATTAAGTATCGACTTTTATGTGGCAAAACAGCAATTTTAATATAAGAAACATCGCTAACGCTAACTTCAGCAGTTGGTAAAATAACGCCATAATCTTCATTAACGTTCTTGTCGTATAGTTGAACTTTAGTTCTGCCTTGTGTTAGTGCATAGGCAGTACCTTTATCATTGTCAATTTTTAGGACGTCTTCCCATTCAGCTTGCAAGTAATACTGACTTGAGGGTATTTTTATTTCTTCTAAGCGACCTTGGTGTACCTTTTTTTATAAAAAATATATTTTTATAAATTATATATATTCTTTTAGTTTGTCACAATTAAACGTTATATATACTAAGAGTAAAATCATTGTTACCTGCATAATTTTGTATTTGAAGCTATCGTATTGCATCACAGTAACGTTTGCAGGAATAATTATCAAATTGTCAATAACAATTAATTCAACTTCTACAGGTAAAACATTACGATATTCTTTGTGCATTAATTTTACCGACACCTGTTGTAAACGACAAACAATAATTATTAGTAATTCATTGGATCTTAATATAAATTATAATTTTAACTAATAAGATTCAATCAGTTTCGATTTGGTATATACTTTGAAATTCTGATCTTATTAATTCAAAAAAGTACCTTTGCTGTTCCAGTTTTTACTCCTTCCATAAGAACAATGTTACCCATTTTGCCAATTTTATCGAGCATGGCAACAGTGTTTGGTGTTTCATAAGGAGATTCTTCAAAAGTCATAAAACGTAAAACACTGTCAGACAAATCAATTTCACTTTGAACTCCTCGTTTGTGAGTATTGCTCATTGCCCAAGCAAACTCAATTCCAGCAAGAGTTGTAAATTCATTTCCTATCACAAGATTAAATTATCATTGTTCGCAAATTTTACAAAATATTTGTAAATCTTATTATTACTAAAGATTAAAGATTATGAATAACTTTAATTTCAAACCTTGTTCATCGTAAGCTCTAACTTCAAATGCTTCTGGAGCTTCTTCGATAAATAGTTCCCTGGTAGTTGTAACCATATATAAAGAAGAAATGGCATCGACTATGACATCGCATCTTAAAAAGTGGCCAGTGTTTGATTCTTCTGCTAAAACAATAGCTGTGCTTCTGATTGTTTCTCTTGTCACAGTCTGAACAATTACGGACAATGAACAAGAATAGTCATAATGTTCATTTGTTGGAATCAGACGAATAATATCTGGACGAGACGTTGACCTATATGATGATAATACATTAATATATAACATTTGCAAAATAATAAATGAAAACAACATTTAATTTAACATCTGTAATTTTAATTCATCAAAAAATTATTGCAAAATAATAGAAATTAAACAAAGTCAATATTTAATTTTTAACTAATCTAAAATGTATATCAGTAATGATGAATAAATAAATGCATTCTTAAAATACACAAATATGTAACCTTGTACTATGGACTTTTTAATGAATTTATTAACCTAAATATCTCGTTGGAATTTCAATTTATTTAAACTCTTTAGAAAATATAAACTTCATTTTAACGATACAAATAAAATTAAAATATTGTATAAAACTGTGATAATAAAAAATAAAATAATTTGTGACACTGTTTACCAAGTCAATCTTTTTTTAAAAGTGAGGTTATGAACATTAATTACTTCTTTTAAAAATGAAAGCACAAATATAAAACAAAAAATATTAACAAAAAATGAAGATATTGACATAAAGATGTAATATTAATTGATTATGAATGTAAAAACTGTAAAATAATCACCAATGGTAGCATCCTCCTTCAGTTACTTCGAGAGTAAAATTAACTGGAAAGTCGTGAAAAACCGGCAACAAAACTCGGGGCACGTTCAACCTGTGCTGATCTGCATTTATCGTAACATAAAGTAAACTATTTAATAATAAAAAAGTTAATATTTTATCAAAACCTCCTGATCCCGCCATAATTTCTTTTATTTCAAACTACCATGTGTTTGTTTGAAAACTTCCTCTTTACCGACTGAAAAAGAGTGCAGATGGCGATACTATCGATTTATTTAAAAAAAAAAAAAAATCAAGTTATAAAAAAATGATCTACTTCAATTATTTAAATGAATTCGTATATGTAATAAATATCAGGTTAAACAAAAAATATAACTAAAATAACTAAATATTTATATAACAATTGATTTTATTAATTTAAAAATTATTATACATTCTTATAACGTAATTTTTTTACAAATAATTTCATACTTAATAAGATGAAAATTTTTTAAATTTTGTTAATCCGTGCATTGAACTACAGAAATTGCTTCTGCATTTTTTCGTTTCTCTGAAAATTCTACAGCCATTTTTCTCCTGGTTTTAGTTAAGTTTCTGTGTCCAGGACAGTCCAAATTTTCTTTAAAACATTTGTTCCGACAGCATTGACGACATAATTTGTATTCACATTTAAAACCCTGCAAATATTAATTAAATTAATTCACTATTTGTTCTGAACATATATAATATTGATTTGATAAAATTTTGCTGATATACGCACCAAAGGATTAGGACAATCGCTGCACAAATGTGGTCCACGTCTAACATGCACCACTGGTTTATTTGGTCTTCTTGCAATTCGTCTTAATTTTTTGGATCTTTTTCGTGATATCTGATTCCCATCTTCGTCTACATATTCACGTTTAGTCGTTGAATTATCCTTTAATTGCAAAACGAAGTTTTCATTATTTAAATGTAAATCTTAAAGTTAAATAAATTAAATAATTAACTAATTTAATATGATATTATTAACCGATTGTGTGATTTTCTTAGCTTCAACTTTATTAATATGTTCTTCTGGTGAATCTCTAACATAAGGTTGACACAGCCATGGTGGTAGTTCCAAGTTGTAATCTGAAATCATAAATACAAACATTAATAGTAACTAATTATAAATAAAAAATTTTTAAATATACAAAATTCATATAGTTCTTCAGTAAAAGAATATTATTTCTTTTACTTATTGTACCTTCTTTTTCTGTTTTCCATTCCTCACGTCCTTCATGATATGGTAAATAACGATTTTTCAGTGTTTCTACTACATTTTTAAAAGATTCCATTGTAGAATTTCGACCTAAGTTAGCCCTCTCCTCTGCATTTTCTGAAAAACAAAGTCTGCTCTCTAATTAAAAGTATGTTGTGTATTTATAAAGTATTGAATTTTTCTACACTTTTTAATTTAAATCATAGTAAATCATAAATCATGTACATACATATGTTGAAATAATTTGAACAAGTGTCCTCGTATATAAGACGCGGGTGCAGGGTGAAGTTTAATTAATTCCAAATATTCTAGAGCTGGTTCCCAGCATGGAGGATGACGTCCTTCAAAAATGTAAGGATTGAACAAATTCCCTTCTGCAGACATAACTCCTACTACTCCAGTTTCTTCTATACAATTATCTACATCTTGTACATATTGTATATTTCCATTGGCAATTACAGGTATATTTACAGCTTTTCTAAAATATAAATGGTAATATTTTTGTTAATCTTTTCAAATAAAAAAGAAGTTTAACAAATTGATTACGTTCTAATCACTGTTTCCAAATAGAGAAGGACAAAAACCCCTAAATCCATGTTAATTGAATGGAGTTTAGGGGTCTTTTATCCTTGTTTCTGGCAACAGTGGTTCTAATAAATTGTTTTTTTTTTTTTTTTTTACCTAACAGCTCGAATATGTTCCCAGGAAGCTAAACCAGTAAAAGGTCCTTTCTGTTCCCTGGTTCGACCATGTACAGTTAATATGGAAGCTCCAGCAGACTCAAGCATTCGAGCATATTCTATTGTTTTATCTATGTCAGGAAATACCCTGAGTTTACAAGTGACCGGCACTCGTAATCCTTTTCTTAGAGTACTAACTGAAAGAAAAATTGTATTACAAAATTGTATAGATATAATATTTTGAAAGGTTCAATAATTATTAATCTAATACACTTGAATTAAATTTAATGATATGAATTTTCTTACCAATTTGTTTTAATAAATCCCAATCATCCTGTAAGAATGCGCCATAATGTCCTCTCTTGGCTATAGCTTGAGGACATCCAATATTAATATCTATAGCATCACAGTAAGGTTCCGCCAATAAAGCTGCTTCCAGTAATACTTTGGGGTCATTGCCGCAAAACTGTAATTTCATCATTATAGTATAATTATTCGTCATAATTAAAGTAATTAATTAAAAAAAAAAAAAAAATGGATTTAAAATATACTTGAACTATCAATGGTCTATCTTCATTAGTGCTCGCAAGAGCTTCTCTTCGGTATTTAGGATCCCTGCAAAAAACTGATGAATGTAACATAGGGGTATAGCAAAGTTGAGCTCCATGTCTTCTACTTAACAATCTCCATGCTAATTCACTTGCATCCACCATAGGCGCAACTATATACTTTGGTGAGCCCAAAATTTCTTTCCAAACGTTTACTGGAACTTCAATATTCTCCTCTTTTGAATTGCCATTACACTTAACATTAGCCATTATGTTTGATTTCACTTATGTACAAATTAAAATTATTATCACATCTGTAAATGAAAAGTATATATATATATATAAAAAAAAGAAAGATTACAGTCATGAGAAAATAAAAATTACATTTCAAATCAATCTTTTTCAATATTGTTTTTGGTTTTTGGTCATAATGAATAATTTTTTTTTTAAATTATAAGTTTTAGGTAAAATTGATAGAACACAATTTAAGTTGTGTTATGTCTTTATTTGGCATGAT
>JABFQA010002540.1:0-11087 GCA_022817065.1 Probaryconus sp. ZL-2020
ATACAATAATCCATTCATACTTTTATAAATGTATATGTCGCATGAAATTTATTTGTTTCTATTTGTATAAATTATGAATATCCTTTATATAAAGAAGAGGGTATATATGAACATTCGCACCCTCATTTCTTTGCCATCAATTACTGAACAAAATTATTTCGTAAAGCATAATTGTCAGTATTACGATTATATATAGTCGCACTGCTTAATTATTACGTTTTTCATCTGGCACATTTTTTCTTGAAAATTACCACTGCTATCAATACGAATAACTCTTTCTCTTCTTTTTTCACGTCATTTGCACATTCTTTTAAACTCACTGCATCTTTTAATGAACATTAACCCTTTCTATATCTTAACCTTCTCTCTCTAACGTCTACAGAAGAAAGATTTCAAAAAGAATATACGTTCAATTTATCTTATGCAAGAACAATTCATAAACCCCTTTCTTCTCTTTTAGATATTTTCTGTTTCTAAAAATATTCTCTCCTCTAAACTCCTCCTCCTTTCAAGTCAAAAAGATTTCCTTTCTCTCTATTATATCAGATTACACGACAGTTACATATGGCAAGGCATTATTTGAGGTTCATTAAATCTTTTTTCATTATGCTCTTTTTCAAATCTGACTTGATTTTTAACTCAAACAAAAAAAAAAAAAAAACAGCTTTGAAGTTATTTTTTTTTTTGTGTTTCAGCAGAGGTAAGCAACAGAGAGAATTGAAATAACGAGCGTAACTACGCAAGCTCGTAGTGTACAGAGGCAGCTGTCTTTGCCATCCCTAATCTTGACCTCGCTACTTTAATAAGCTCGGGCTGACCCTACGTAGCCTTCAAGCTCTGGCTAATCTCTTTGAATCATTGCTGAAGAAGCTACGAAACCGACTAGAAACTGTATATTTACTTTAGTCGAGCAGAAAACCACCGCCATTCCTTAATGCAGTGAACAAGGGCGGGAACGAGACAGAGGAAATTACGAGGGCAATGAAATTGAACGAGATGGGCGCAAATGATACACAAACTCTCTCGTGCCGCCAAAAGAGTAATGGCAGTTGTTTTAATAAGCGGAGTTGCACTGTGAAATCAGGTTATCAGATTCATATAATTCTGCTTTTCCAGCGGGCAATTAAAATTCATTTTGTTGTCGCGACAATTTGTTTCGGCTTAGGACGGCCCATTATTCCGCGCGCTAATTTAAGTCATCGGCTGTGGATCGAGCATTGTGCGCCTTTCTTTGGAATGCAAATCGCTCAATGTTGAATTAATACTTTTGTTATTATGTCCAGTTGTTTTATTTTTCATATTATGTCGCATTTTTGTTTCCTGGTCATTGTAGATGACAATGACTTTTGGGATAATTCGATTCAATCGTGTTCAAAAGATTTTTCCTGTGGGGAAATTAGCTCCACTTTAATTTATACGTTTTTCATTGTTATCGCGTAAAATAACGAATTTTAAGGTTTATCCTTGTGGAAATTTTTGCAAAACTCTGAAAATTTGCGAAGTTATGAAAAGGCCAAAAATCATAAATCTTCGAGACTGTGGAAATTCTGCGGTAAATGTGTTCGCAAATGCTTTCTGAAATATTTCACATAAAACATTTTGGAATTTTAATTAATGTGATAGAGAGTGTTACTAATTTTTTAACCACAGTCCCGAACATTGTAACTTCTTTTTGTGTGTAAATATTAGAGGTGATAAAGTTGAAGGATCTACAAGGTCGTTATACTTGCTCTTTTAAGAATGATCACTCACGTTCGACGTTACATCAAAAGGTGGTCTGTTTTTATATTGATCTAGACAAGTTATAAACTACACAAGAACGTTAAACTTTACTATGCCGCGGAAGTTGATAGGTATCTTTATAAGAGTCTTGGGAGCTCTGTTTGGGATTGTAGGATTACTGGGAGCTATGTGTTCGGGTTCCGTTAGTTCATGAAAGAATCGGCAGCAAACTTTTACAAATGAAACAAGGAACTTTCTAAAATACCGACGATAAAATACAGACGATTCTGATTGAGAATAATAAAGATGTGACCACAATCTTTGCGCGCCTTGATTTCAAGAGGCTAACGCGGGAATAATATAGATGAAAAACTCCTCGACTTGGAAAACTTTACTTATTTCGCAAATGGTATCTTAATCTGTAAGATTTTAAGGAAATGCAGCGTTATTCTTCCTACCGTAAAATAGCCCTATTACTCTGACAAACAAAAGGGAGGATTTTTATAGAACCATTTTGAATTAAAAGACAAGAGGTTGGTGACCTACAAAATCATCTAGATAAAAATTAGAATCAACAACTTTTACAATAGAAGAATTTCAAGATCTTAATTAAATCAGTATAATTATTGAAAGTCGGTCCTCAAATTTTTCGTCTAAATCAATTCCAATAGAAACTAAGTAAAATTGTTTCGTTACAAGAACTGTAAGCTCTTAGCTATTCGTCGTGTTTTTTTCAAGCCAACTTTAGTAAATTGAAGAAGCAGGAGATGTATCAAGTTCGCATGAAAGTTTTTTAAAATATTACGCCATCAAACTAGGATTTAACATCGTATTACGTAAGGCGTGATAATCGCGAAGCAAGATTCAAGAGAAGACGTGTGCACACGATAAAAACTCAAAAAGTCAGTTAATTCAATGTAGAGATCGTTGGAACAAGTTTAATTTGATATTTTACGAATAAATAAGTGTAAAAAAAAACAAACTAACGTTTTATAATGGTTATGTCTGAGATTTTTGTCATTGTCTGACCGAATATTGATCTATATCACTTATTTTCTATTTTCTCTAATTTTCTTTAAATTGACCATTAAGAACTTATAAGAATTCAATTTTTAATTAAAAGATAATATTATTATAATCATTAAGAGAGTACAATCTGACAATGTTGTAAGCTGGTTTGTTATTTAACATCATAGAGATGAGCACACTTACGACTGAAACTTGGTGGATGGTCTGACGAGTAGGTGAAAGATGAAGGTACATGCCTTTTGATGTGATACCTGTAGAATATTCTTGTCTGTATAAAAACATACTTGATGTTAATAATATTACATTGCAGAAATTTCTAAGCACATGATTTACATTACTATAATGATTTTTCGAAAATCATATAAAATTGAATTCAGCAGAATTTGGCAAAATTCCAAAACTTAAGTTCATAAGATCTATTTAAATTTGGCGTCCCTAAATTGCTCGAAATTGGAGTAAACTTTAACTGCATTCTATACTCAATTGGAATAGAATGTTTTTAATTGTCACTCGTATTTAAAAGAAAAATAATCAAGGTAAGTTAAGATTTGCAATTAAAAATAGCATCTTTTCATTATAAAATAAATCACTTTCACTTAACTGTCTTAGCATATTCCCAATGAAAAAAGTTGACGATATGCCTTTGGAAAAGACGTTTGCAAACATCAGAAAATCAATTTCTCTCAATAATTTCTTGAGCTTATAAACAATATTCGCGAAATTGTGACACTCGTATAAAATGTTTATTGCTTGAAGTGACACCTGTCAGGGCATAAAATTTTCTTACTGAGAAGGTTAGCACCATCCGTACTTTAAACTTAATATAAAAGTCGTATAAAGCGTGCGAATATATGGATGCAATTTCTCTCGCGTTCAAACACGATTATCAAAAGTAAAGTAAACGTTATTGCTGCTTAATTGTTTGACATTCAGATTGCAGCTTGTAATCATCGGCCGACTCTTCTCACGAGGTGCGCTTCTTTTTCCTCTCAATCCAAGTTTGTATAACGAGTAAATTATTTTACTGCTCCTTCGGAATCAATGTTTATATTTCATCATCGCAAACGCGATAAGAATAAAAAAAAAACTCAGAATAATTCTCATTTTAATTTTCCAAGATTCAGCGAGATATAGCAGGAGATATTTGGATTGTTAACAAATTCTTTTCGTCGCTTCTCGTTGAATGAATTCCAGATTATTTTCACTGTTATTTCCAACGACTTGAAAATCGTTTGACGCATCAGATCGAATTCAATGAACATAAAATATTTATGAAATCTTTTATTTCTATTCTTTACCTTTTATTTAATGAAATTTTTCAACATTGTTATTTTTGCAATTTATAATTAAGGAAATTTTATCATGCAGTAAAACATAATGTGGCCAAATATTTGCGCACCAAAATTTTCTTTAAAATAGAATGGTTTTCAAGTAAGCAAAATTCCAACCCTTTCGTAATTTCAGACGACCTTTTCATTTTAAGTTTCATTTTACACTTGAAGGTGTTTGATCCAACGACGCGATAAAACATAAACTTTGCGGTGCTGTTAAAATGATCAATAAAAGTTATAAATCAGCAACAGTTTGTTAATCCTGACGAGGGAAATTGTACGACAGCGATTATAATTTTATAACATTCTCGTCCATTTATTCTTGACCGGAATGCCACCGGACGCGAATAATCGGGACAAACCGTTGAATTTATGATACGTTCAGTTTCATGCGATCGTTCGTGTGCGAGCTTTATATTAATGTCGTGAACCACATGGTCACGAGTGTTGACTCCTAGATCGCAAAATATTTTAGAGAAGAGGTTACTTCTTGTAGCAAGAATTTCATTGTAACGTTCATGATGGTTACAATTTAGAAAATTGTGTACTTGAGAGTTGCATGGATATTCCCCAGGGAAAATGACTTGAATAATTTATGGGTGTGAAATATTAGACGTTGATTTTTAACGAATTTTGATTAAGATGAATCATCTACACGAAGTAATCTTCAGAAATGATGTTCATGAAAGAAACTTTAGAAATTACCTTCACTAAAGATTTTTCACTAAAGAATGTTAAAATTCTTTGAAAAATTAACTTACAATTCCAAACCATAATTCCATTTTCCACAATACAATAATGATTGAATAATGAGTCAATACATTTTTTCGCAATTCCTTCCAATTTCGATGTTTTCAATCAAGCATCGACATTCCACTTTATTAACACACTATTCATCCTTTTCACGATCAGATTTCTCTAATAAAGACCGTAATATTTCCTCCCAGGGTGGTCTCTGCTCTCATTTTTTTCTCACAATCAAAATCACGATTGGCGAAAAGTTTCTAGATTAGTTTTCTCATTTGCACCCGATTCAACGCAATTCTATAAACCTCAATCGTAAGTGTTGTAATTATAGTTTTCCCGGGTCCTTCGTGACTATATCAAGTTGGCGAAAGTTGGATTAGCTAAACTATACTTCCAGGACTATGTATCAAAATGTATAACCACGCGCGCAGCGTGGCGCCGATGAAGCATTGTATAAATGGGCGAGTTAGGAAAAATTCTCTCCGCCAGCTTTTTCCAGCGCGCACGTATGGAGTCTGCTCACTTCGAAATCGATTTCAAACTTTTGTCGAACTTCGACATGAAAGTTCAAAAGGTCCGCACAGATATCATGATTCTTGAAAAGGTAAATACAGTTGATGTCAAGCTTGCAATTTTCTGCCAAATATTTGATAAAGGATATCTTACGACTGTATTTAAAATTCATCTTCATTTTTTAACGCCAACAACAAAAAAAAAATGTTTCAAGAACTCTCGTTCCAAATAGTGCATGAATTTTCTTTCATTGTTGCAAAGATTTGTTTTCCTTTGCTAAACATTAAAAAAGTTGCAAAAACGAGAAATGAGGAAAAAGTACAAAAAATTGCGAATGCTGTATAAATGATAATAACAATAATAATAGAGGAACAGGAACAAGAATTCTTACACAAGTGTCATTAAATTTTATGAATTTCAAAAAGGACTGGAATAGTGTAATATGTTTTTTTTTTATTTTGGCCGAGAATAAGAATGATCGAATTACTGGAAACTCTGTAAGTCATGTATGAGCACTTCAGGAAACGCACTCGAACGAACTTTTACGAGCACAACTTTTTTTTTCAATTGTTTGGAATCTTTAGACACATTGGGAAAACCCTTTTTCGTTGTTATTACATCCATAACAGCAAATAACGTAATACAGAACGACAGCTCATTCAACCTGTTGAAATACAAGTACTGTCGCTCATATAATTTAAAAAACGGACAAACGTTTCTACGATACCGTGTTACAACTATCTGTTCGGCGTTAACGATAAAATCAATACCATCAAATAACACACCGGATGGTTTCACGGTGTTTATATTTTCGTGCCATAGAATATTAATGGATGAATTTAGAAAATTGAATTGTGACGTTCGAAATAAAAAAAAAAAAATAGAAGTAAAAAAATGAAATGCAAAAACAAAGGCCAATTTGTTGTTATTGTAACGTCACATTTGATATGCAATTGTTGTGTCTTTTGTAATCTATAAATACATTTGACATCGATGCGATTGATTTTGAATAAATTCTCGCTCTTGTTACAACATTAGAAATAAAAAAAAAAAAGTGGAAAAACAAAAATCCAGTTAAAACGCAAAAAAAAAAAACAGAATTTTGTTCCGTCCATCGGCGAAAACGAAAATGGCAAGGTGCATTTTTTTGCATCATTTAACGAAAAGAATAATTCATCCGAAGGAAGAAAGGTGGATGCTTGAGTCTTAGGCAGGGAAATATTGTGCTCATAATCTTTCGGAATAAGAGAAAATATACGAACGAGGATACGGAGCGAGTCATTAGTTAATTGAAATTGTGCAAATTCCCCCTGAAAAAGAAAAGGAAGAAAGCCGGAAAATAAAAAAGATAATGACGCATACATTTTCATACGTAATTAAACAATACTGCCTGCATTATCTGGAGTTTTATTTCAGTGGATTGCAGGTCAGGGAGCAGCGTTCAAAGAGAACGATAAGATATATTATTTCTGTCAAGCGATATTTATTTGACTGAAACACTTTGCATTTATTTTTGCAGAAAAGGAAAAAAAAAGCAGTTGCATTTCGTGAGCGGGAAAAAAAGTTTAATTATCCCTCATTTCGTTTGCCAATAAAATTTCGACTCTTAACTTTTTAAAATATGCAGAATATTCTCTCCCGCTGGCAACTTAATAGAAATGAGAGTTTTAAATCTTGTGCAATAATTTGGTTTATTAGTTTAATTAGCCGCGTGAACCTTGTCTGCACATTTTTGATTTATTTTCGTACGAAAATGAATAAGGTTTCAAATGCATTGCATATATGGTGCAAGTTAAAGGTAAAGACAAAGCTTTTAGTCCTTTTACTTTAGTCAAATACAGAACAGTCATTAGACTTCCATTTACATGTTCGCAGAGTTGCTGTCTTACTTAAGAACAAGTCAAATTGCATTGTCGATGCCATTACTTCCTTTCAGCGTGTCTCTTTTTAGTCGTGCCAATTTCACACGATTCACGTGTGGTACTTTGCGTTGGTTCCTGCTACATTAAATCACTATTTACCTACTCGAATTAACTTGCTATACTCAGTTTCTAATGGTATCATTATTATTAATTGACAATCAATGTTGAACCTTTAATGCAAATATTAAATAAATAATTACGAATTATTAAAAATTAATATACCAAAAAAAATGATTGTTTAATTATATTCTGAAGTGAAATAATAGTTGTGAGAAGTTTTCGTAGCTATTCGAATATTCGCACTGGTTTTCTGACGGTTGAAAATGAGTCTCCAGATAACCCACGATAATTTCAAATGACCTGCGAGTTTATCTTGATTTCTCATGTGATCATATAAGTAGCTAGAACCGCAATTAGATGTAACCGCAGTCAATATTATTTGCATCTCTGTTTAATAATATATTAGTATAATTATATATGAACCGCAAATGCATTTTCACTTAATAAAAATGATTTATTCACGTTTATGAATTAGTAACAATGATTTCATTAAGGTTTCAAACCGATAGTTATTAACAGACGCTATTGATAATGAAAGCAATTAATATAGTTAATAAAATACAACCAGATCTCGTCTATTAAATTCAATTAGAATTTCTTTTACGAGATAAAGTATCTCGAGCAATCGTAAAACTCGTTGCCATCTAATCACCCAAAAAATTTTCTCTCCAGTAAGAAAATAAAAACTTTATGGATTATTATGGCGTTCCTATCGCAACACGTCATAAATTTTTTCATCGTAAATTGAAGAAAACTTTTCCGATCTACGGAATTTCCTACGATCGACAAACTTTTATTATAGAAAAATTCTTTTATCCTCCAGTTGAAACAAAAGTCATTCTATTACACTTTATTAGCTGCATAATGATTCTGATTTTAGAATCGAATACATTTTTATGCGAACAAATGCGTTAGCAATTTCTTTGTTTTTTTTTGCGAAACAAAATAACAGAATACAAAAGACGTTATTTTATGCAAATAGTTGTGAAATTTAATTTGTTCCTTGTTAATTGCATTCTGGTACGTTTCACTACAATTTATTGTTTACAATGCTAAACGTAAATAGTTTTGGATCGATAAGCCATTTGTCTTTTTTATTAAAATATGTTACAGCGGTATCGTAAATTCCTATCCCCATCGCATTAAACTTAACGAATTATGCAAATGCTTTGCCCGTAATATCGGTTTCGCTCTTAAACTATTAAATATTTTTATATTGTTTTAGATATAACATTATCATGGCCCAATAACGTCACATTTGAATACCTTTTACGAACTACATTTACAAATTTTTTATTTAACAAATTTATCTTCCATTTTCAGCGGAATATATATTTTTTAACATTATCGCGAGGAAAGAAAAATGATATCACCGTACTTTTATTTAAAATAATTTCTCCTCAAAAACGTTGGTTCAATTTCGAATAACAAATTGATAACATTTGATTTAGAAAAGTAATCTCCACGAAAGATCCATTAAGAGAACCACCCCTTTAAAACTCTCCGAAGGAGATATCCCTTAATGCGCCATCTAAAAAAAAAACATAATAATTTTCCCAGTAATATATTTGTGCAATATTGACTTGTAACAGCTTACGTGAAGCACGTGCTATATAAATCATGTAACCAATATTAAAAATGAGGTGATTTTAGTTAATGTTCCATTATATTAAACGACTTTATCGCAGAACTTAAATTGGATGATGTTGTATTCCAGAGAACCAGCACCAATCTATGGGGAGAATGGATGGGGGTGATGCATGCCGACGAGATCGAGTATGTGTTCGGTCACCCTCTGAACGACTCTCTCGAATACAGCGACAAGGAGCGTGATCTCTCTCTCAAAATAATCGAGACATTCTCTCGTTTTGCCTACACAGGGTAAGTTCAGTTTCATTCCAGACAATATTTCTATTCGTCCCCGGTGAATAGCCATATGTTTTAAGGATAAAACCAGCGTTATTTCTTATATCTTATATACATTTATATCATCCATTACAGCTTTTTCGATGTATACCAAAAGGTACAAAAAATAACGAGGAAACAAATCATCCGGCGTACGTTTTATTTTGTTTCGAAATTTACATCGGAGACGGACAAAGTTATTTTAAAGCACTTTAAGCATTCTCGTTTTACACAATCGGTTGACTGAAATGGCATACCTAATTGATATGCTACTGGATTCTACTTTTCAATCTATTTTTTTTTTTCTGTTCTCTTTTGTCAAAAGTTTGAAATAGTTTTTGGAAAAAAAAAAAAAAGAAAAAGAGGTTTTGAACATAAGCTATAAGTAATAACGACGGAATTGGACCTGGAAAAAGATCATGATTGTCGTTAAGTGCTGAAGTTTGTAGCGGCTTGTTTCTAGCAGCCCGAGTTCGTATAAAGAACTGTAAGGGAAATTTATTATTGCGAAGAATATTACTCCCCCATGTTCTTTTATATTTCTACCTAACGTTTTCTCGTAGTCTTTCTTTATCGTTGATTATTCATGGTTTGTTTCCATTATACGTTTGAAAATGGCTTTGTGATCTTCTTCAAAAATAAACGAACGTCAATTTTTAATTAACAACTACCGTTAAAAGAAGTTTGATAAAGGAGAATCAGGTAGAAGATCGAAATCAAGTCTTCAAACTTGGAATACAATTATCCAAAATCATAAATGATAAAGTAACGTATTGTTCTGTTCGGGAAAATATTGACACAGTTTTGTTCGCCCTCAATTAACGATAATGTCAAAACAAACACTGGATAAATTTGGATCAATTAAAATATCAAATAAAGTACATCGCTCAAATATAATCAGTAGACAAAAGTTTCACGTTTATCTTGTAGGAAGAAAAACATGACGAGAGGTAAAACTGTGTAACAACAATAATTATCTTTGCATCGAACTTCTGAAAGTTTACCGAGTCTGGTGTATTCATGCAGCGAGATTATTACGTCTTATATTGAAATACCCTTACACACGCGTACGTCGATAGTGTTTCAGCTAATATAATTTAGAATGTATTATTTACTTCAAGTTTATAACACATTATTGCAACTTAATTCATAGTTACGAGAAAGTTAAATAAGGACTCATAAGTGCCAATTTATATTAATCCGTCATTAAGGCGACAGAATAAATTGCACAAACTCCTATATTCAATTTCAAAGTTAGGGTGAAGTGGGGTAAAAGTGAGACAAATGGGGGGGGGAAATAAGAAGAACTAAAAAATAAAAATCAGTACGTTTAATACTACCAAGCAATTCAAAACTTAACAAATAGATTTAATTTATTGAAATAAAATAATTATTTACCTTTTCCTAATTTTATAGAAGCTCTTATATAATTTAATTTAGTTGTCTTATTTTTACCCCACGTCTCACGTTTACCCCACTTCACCCTACATGGATTTTCGATGTAAATAATTATTAACTTTATTTGATAATTCCACTTCTTAGGTCGAGATGCAAAAGAAATATACAATTTCAGATCGAAATAATCAGATTACAAAAACTCGGCTAATCCATCTTTTTACAGTGTATACTAAAGTAGTGACTGCGCGCGCTTAAAAAGTTAAAAGTCGATTGAGTACCTTAAAGGTTTTACTTAGGGCCATAGCCTTTTCGCGAAGGTTCATACGGAAACATAAAACGAACATGATATCTCCATTCTGGCAGCGAGTGTTGGAAAAAGAGACGCCAATTTATGCCATCTGTACGTGCACCGAGATCCTGAAGTTCGAAAGTATATTCGTCAAAGAAAAAAAAAAAAAAA
>JABFQA010002541.1:0-11085 GCA_022817065.1 Probaryconus sp. ZL-2020
AAAAATTCCTTTTGACATTATTTCCCCCCAAAAAAACTCAATTAACTACTCATCCAAATGCTCTTGAAAGCTCCTACCTCAAAAAGCTCAACATTATTACGAGAATAATTGGAGGTAAATTTGAAAAAACGTGGATGCATTTTTGATTGACCTAATTCCTGAATAATGAATCACACGAATAATTGTAACATTAATAAGCAAAAAGTAAGAGAAAAACAGAAGAGCGAGAGAGAGAGAACGCAAGAGGGAGTAACGTTCCAGAGGTTCATTCGCGAGCAGCCGAGCGAGGAAAAATGTAAAAACGCGGATATTTTTGTCAAAAGATATAATTTTGCGTTTTGTGTTTTCCAACTAAAACGTAACGAATTCAAGTACATTTCGTGCATTCATCCCGACATGAAATTTATGCATACAGGAATAACGTGCCGAGGTCAACCGGGACAAAAACCGTCTGGAGGTCGTAACTACTGGCAGCCGTGCATGGTCCGAGTTTCGAGAAGGTATAGAGACCCGCCAAATGGGATGAGACGAAGAGAGTACGAGAGAATGAGAGAATGAAAGAGAGAGAGAGAGACACACACAGAGACCTGGGAAAGGACGAAGAGAGAAGATTGTAAGTGTGAGAAAGGCTAATCGAAGACAAAGGGGAGCAGCGAGCGAGATAGGAACGATGCTAGAGTGAGACAGAGTGAACACGAGGGTTGCTAAATGTGCCGTGCTAACCTATGCATGTTAATGCGTATCTTACAGCTCCGTACGATCTAAGCTTTATGATACCCGACTACATTATTTAACCTGTAGATCTTCAATGATTTTCAACGAACAATGTGTTCAATGACGTACCGAAATAAATTCTCTGGTTGTTATTTAATAAAAGATGTTTGTAAACGTCGAAATATGAGCTACAAAAAAAAAAGGCGAATGATATTCCAACGTTTCACAATCATAAAAGATAAAGGCATTTTCGATAAACTTCATTTTAATAGACGAAAAGCACCAACTGTTCATTTGAGATAAAATAAAAAGGTTTGTTTTTTTTTTTTCGTCTCTTATCTCGGCTGAAGAGACTACCGAGTTCTTCGTCTGATCATATCTTGATCTACTCTACTTGCAAACCTAATAAAATTGAACAATAGAAAAATCTGTCGTCTTTCTTTTCTTTGTCTTGGCTAAAGACACTACTGTCAGACCCCGCGTCTGACCATATCTTGATCTATACTACGTAAACTGTTTTTGTTCATAATATTTTTTATCGCGATATTAATTATATCAAACTGAATAATTAATCGTTTATAGTGTCAGGCGTATTTTAATGACACGAATTATCGCGTTTCGTTACATCGTTCATATTTCTTTTTTTTTTTTTTTTTTAAAAATATAAATAACACGGTCTAAAACCATTCATAACGTAAAAACATATTTAAACAAAAAACAGCAAAGAACAGCATGCACATTAGTTTTTGCCAAGGCAAAGGATGTAAGGCGATCAAAGTACAGTGGGGTTACATAAAATTAAATGCATTTTTCTTTCCATTTCTATCAAGATCGAAGTAAACACAAAGGCTCAGTGGGATTTTTAACTAATATCTGGGTATGTAAATCATCGAACAATGGCACGACATTTTACGATAGCTGTACTCGGAGTACGCTCTGCGCGCATATTTTTCGAGACGTCGCGTTACAGGTGGGTCGGTTCGCGCACACGTGCGGCGTGAGCACGCAAAAGGAAACGAACTTCGACCCCTAATTTCATGGAGTGTGCGTTGTCGAAATAAATGATCTTTTCTCTGATTCCTTGATCCTTTTTCTTACCTTCTTCTTTTTTGCTCGTTAGGATCAAGATAAAAACGACAACACATTCACACTTTTCATTCGCGATTATAATCGTTCGCCAGTTTTCATCGAAATTTTTTGTACGATCGCGCCATTATTGAAATGATATTATATATTAATACTTAGATGTTATTTCTTATAAAGATCAGGAGAAAATTGTTCGTCAAAAGGGCTTAAGATTATAATCGAATGTGAAGAGTAATGGCGGAAAAAAAGTTGCGATGATGTTATCTTTTATAATCACCGCAATGGATAGAGGAAATGAAAGGAATAAGATTCCACGAAACAAATGTAAGAGCCCTTTTATTAGACCGCGTGAACTTACCCCCTTTATTGGAGTTCATTCTCCTCCTGTTCTCTAGACTTCATGGTTGCTTACCTGCAAAAGAAAAAGGGATAAGGTCAGTCAAATGGTTTATGGGCAAAAATGCTATTGGTAATTTGAACATTTAGGGGTCATAATATGACATATAAATGATGATGAAGATATATAAAAAATTGTTGACACAAAAATGAAAGATACAAAATATTGTTGATATACTTTTTTAAGGGTGGGTAACTTTTCCGGATGAGTAAATTGTATATTAACCAAATGTTTGTAAATAATTAATGATTATTTTGAAGCGCAGTATTTAAAAAATATTTTTCGAGCCAAAATATCAATTGCATAAGCAAATTCTGTTTGTTGGTCGCAAAACTGATCAAAACTTCCTTCCTATTTTTCATTAGTCATGACGAATCGTGTTTCAATCGATACTGCATATTTACGCGGAGTCGCACTGAATTAAACTGTCAAATCGAATTGGTTCATCGATCTATTAGAGTTCCTCTTTCTGTTCGAAAAATGTGTACAAAGTAGCAACGTGAATTAAAAATCATATTTATTTTTGTGCATCACATTGAATTTTATTCAATCAGTGGCTTCAATTTGTTCTGTTAGGAATTAAAAATCAATTATACAAAGATTACATGAAAATAAAAACATTGATACATAAAAGTAATGAAATTTCAAAAATCAAACTTTTTTTTCCTTTCAAATAGGCGGAAGAGAGTTTCTAAAATGTTCACATCGCAACTAATGAACACAGTTCATCACTCTCGTGTCGAAATTGACTGGCGACATTACATTGCTGTACAAACTTCCTGAATATGTATTAACATACAGCTGTACGGTGTACTTTACATTTTGTTTGTTTAACGTTGCATGTGTAATTTTAATCCGATAATTTCTTAACGCTTTCTGTTCGATTGATTAATCAATTGTTCGTGTTAACGTTAAAGGTGTTTTAAAAGAGTTTCGCATTTTACACGATTGAAACATTGATTCCGAATTAATTCGTTGAATTCAATTGTTCAAAGTCAAAAATTGTTGCAAATAAAACAAGTGTCGTAAAACTTGAACAGAACTTTTAACGAATTAAACAAAAATTCTATTATTATTTCTATCTTTCATTGATCATAACCTTTTAACACCAACAAAGGAATCAATCTAACCATAAAAATGTCTATTGGTGAAAAAAGAAAGAAAAAGAAAAGCGTATTACAAATTGTCGTAAAAACGACATTAGCGCGTGCCAATCAAATTCAGGCGCCGAGTATATTTGATCAAACGTCAAGAGTAAATACCGACGGATAACATTGACCCAGTGAAAGGCAATGAAGTTGCAATAAAAGTAATGGCGAAAGGCCTGATTTTGTAGCGCGTGCATTCGACGCAGCTTATTATTGGTTCTCGTTACGATTTTATCATCAGATTTACGCATTAACCGGGTGGCTGCTCTGGCACGTAGGAAATGAGGGGGATGAATGTGTGTCAAGTTTTCGCGAAGACATCCACCGTGAAATATCGGGAATAAAAGTAAGCCCGATGAACGAAAGAGCGGCTCGCCGTAAATTCGGTCCAAGTTTCCTCTACATTCGTGTGCAATCTAACACTCGGCGTTATAACACATGGACACTGACCGTAAATTCTACGGGGGACTGTTGTTATTCTTTTTCTTTTTCTTTTTTTTTTTTTTTTTGACTACTTATTTCTCCAGGCCTCAATTTTACTTCGCTCCGGGGCTTTGTCACGAGTCAGACGCCATTTACCTATTCTTGTGCTAAATAGATCTTTTTCAATTTTTGATAGCGATCTGGTTTTCGTAATGGATACTAAGGCATTGACGAGTTTTCAGTCCTTAAAGTTCTCTTATTATTTTAATTTAGTTGTTGAAAGTGTAACTGAAGTTAAGATAAGGTACGGTTGTTTGAGCAAAGATGAAGATATACATTGTGAATTGGTCATCGTGATTGGGAAGTATTTCATAAAAAGTTTGGATATCGTTCGGAGATTTTCCTGCAGTTAAGATTCATGTAAAAATGTTTACTGTAAAGTCTATCGGTAATTCGTACACGAAAAAAAAGTGTTTGGTTTCAATAAATATTGAATGATCTAAAAATTTATGTTGGCGTTTGAAACTGCTTTTCAAAATTGTATAAAACACTCACTGAAAGCATTACATTGTAAAATTACACAAAAAGTGTAAAATTACCATAATATATTATGTAATTTTACAATTTTTTTGTAAATTTTACACTTTTTGTGTAATTTTACAATTTAATGTTTTCAATGCTCCCAAAAGCGCATTTCAAAAGAATAAAAACTGCTTCCCACGAGGGAATTTTTGCAAACTTCTGCTCGCTGGAGAAATTTCTTTTGCTAAATAAATCCTGCGCGAATAATGGCAACAATTTTCGTTTCGTTTTTCGTTTATATAATAGATCGCTTAAGTGAGAATGATAGGGCTGATCTCCCGATTGGGTATTGGCGCATTGTTTGGTGAAACAACGGAATGGCAATTTTATTTTGCATCAGGTTCGCAGTGCGCGGTCCATTTCCAATTTGCTTATCGCGTCCGGTTCGATGTTTATGAATGTTCCAGTGACGGAAAACCAGGACAGTCGTTTGTCGAAAAAATAGAGATAACTTACGTGGAAAACCTGGAAAATCCACTTGACTCGTATTGACGTTTATTTAGAGACATTTCAAATCGGTTACTTGGATCCCGCAGATTCGACAGATTGAGCCCGAGGAATTTATGGGGGAAAATGCGGATTTATCGTGGCGCGCAATTACGCGCCACGATTTTTACCGCTTCACTTTTAACGTTCGATTCTTTATGCGCGCTTTAATTTCGTTCGATGAAAGTCGATTCTGCATTTTGATTTTAACGTGGCTTGCTCAATTTCCCCTAATTCTCGGTTCCAGTCGTGACTATTAATTCTGGTTGAAATACGAAGCAAATTATACTTTGATACGTTACGTAATTGTTTCCTAATTGTTTAATCATAAGCTTTCATTTTTTCACGATAATATCTTTGAAGCATTTTTAAACGCACGATAGTTTTGTTATTGTCGAAAAAACATTTAGCTCTTTGATTTGTTCGTTGATTAAAAATAAAAATGAATTTCTGAGAGAAAGAAATAAAAATTTGAATGCGTGTCATGCAATTTGGAAACATTTGTAAACGAGTCACAGCGTCATTGATATTTTTCGTAAACGTAAGACGCAAATGGAATGAACTTTTAAAGCTTAATCTACATTTGATACGAATCAATTCGATATTAAGGCAAGCTTGATTTTGGGTGGGTTTGAGTTTTCACATTCAAAATCAAGGCAATTTCATCAGAACCGCCAGGAAACCGTGGCTGAACATTTACTACGAAAGTTAAGAACATTTTCGCAACTAGTGATGTTTTCGTAATAAATTTGTAGAACTAATATTATTTGGGTTAACCTAAGTAAGAATAAAGTGGACTAATTTAGTAAATTCTAAACCATTCATCGATTCATTTTTCGATTACAGTTATTTACCTGTAATTTATGTAAAACAATTTAATATCGTCATTAATTTTGGATAATTAGTTGCTTGGAACTTCACGAAATAGTTGACGATTAATGTGAGGGAATTATAGTTTAAAACCGGAAGAGGCAACAGTGACTTTATATCTGTCCGTCAGACACCACGGTATTTATTTATTGAATAACATGTACGACACGACACCTTACCATCTTCGTGCAAGGGAATTGTTACTTGCATCATGCGCAGCATTAGTAATTACTTATTCAAGCTAATCTACAAGCTACTATAGAGTTCCAGCTTCTACTCAATTCTCAAAAGCATTAATTTCACAAAGTAGCTGAAAAAAAAAACCCGATTATGAGCATGAAAACAACTTCCAACGATGTTCAATCATTAAACACTGTTTAAATAATAGCAAATCTTATGTCAAAGCAAAATTTTATTTATCATTAAACAAAGCAATTTTACAAACGCGTTTCTTATCGCGGATGATTTTTCTTTTCTCGAGTGAAACGCAAAAAAATATCAAACGAAATTTAATTGAATTTTTCATCGGGCATTATCGCGTGGTTTGAAATTAAAGAGGTTAATGCACGCGCACTTATCTGCGCGGTTGAAATTTGACTCGAGAACAGGAAATCACGCCGAAACTACTTTGTATAAATTTAAAACAATATCAGCTGCCTGATGATAATTTGTTAAAGCGAAATCCGCGGCCGAGAAGTTGAAGATTAGATTTACTTTGACGCGAATAAATTATGAAAACGGGCATACGAATTTTTCACTCCTGGAAAAATATGAGGGTTGTTTCGTGCCAATAGGAACAAGCGTCAAAGTGAATATTTAGCGGGTTAACAAATATTATGCGTCCGTTGGAAAATTGGCTATTTCCATGGCGTGAAATATGTGACGAATAAATCGCACGCCGCTAACTCAATAATTGTTCTGGAAACTTCATCTACTTTCTCTTATTTTACAAACTCCAATTCCTATACTTTTTTTTTTCCAGATCTCTCTTCTGTTTATTTTAGATACTGAAAATGAATCCTGCATTTAAAAACTCGAATATACTTAGTTGATATATATATATATTTTCACATCTTTCAACAAGGTTTTAAATAAAATAAAAAAGTAATCTAAACGTTATGGTTTCAATAGGATTACGTAATAAATTAACAAACGTTTAGAATGTTGATAACACAAAGTAATGAGACAATTATCGTGGAATGTAATTGTTGGCCTCAAAACTATGTCGCGAAACAAGGTATTCTTTGTGGAACAAGGCACAATGAAGATTTGTCTATGTGAAAATGGTAGAATTCAAAAATATGTAACTTGTTGACACGATGATCCTGCGGGGCTAGAATGCGATTATGCAGTCAAATGAGATTGTGGCATATGCATGAACCAGCCAGTTTTCATCCCCTTTCTCCAATAGCAACCAACGTCGTTCCTCTCCCTTTCATTTTCCACTATGGATCCGTTCTTCAACCATGTCATGTTATAACACCTCAGGGTTTAAATTTGAATTCTTTCAGTGTCAAACTAAATTGCGCGAGGGTTCTTTTTCAATTATAAGAGGATTAATAAATTAAACCAAATTTGCGCGCAACTTTTGCTTTTCGGCGACATATTTTTTTTCAATTTTCAAAAAACAAACAATATATTCCCGTCCGTAATAATGAATTTTTTTATTGCATTTTCTTTTTTCTTTTCAATATTTTTCCGACATTGATGAAATATTCATTATTAAATCGCGAAACCGGATTCATTAATTCAGAATTGCGAATTTTTTAAATTGCAAAAGCAGAAAAATGAACGTATAAACTGTGCCAAATAGCCACATCTTCATAAATTGTTGAGATGAATGCTATCGTGTGTATAAAGTACAGATATGCACTTCCACCATGATTTTTCGCGAACCTAGTTAGATAACGTTGGTATATGTTAAGTGTTTTTACTACACGCTCCCTTCGATATCAGTCATTGCTATTTTATTCAAATTATGAAATATAAAGTATAAAAAAAAAAAAATGAAATAAACAACATAACTTTTGTAGATGAGATGTTAATATTCAATTCTGCCATTTTGCATAATGCAAAAATAATGTTTTTCACGTATTGCAAACATTTTTCGAATTTTGCGAATTTTATGTAAATTCGTACTATTATTATAATGTTGTTAATGCTTTTAAATATTACAAATTGTTCATGTAATGGTAAAATTGCAACTTTATTATTAAATATTGTATATGAATTTATTAACGAATGTTTTGTATTATTTGTAGTTAATTAACTTTATACATACACAACTCGAATCTGGAGCATTTGAATACGTAATGTCTTTCGAGTTTGTTTTGACATCTTTGATCGCGTCTTAGTAACAATTAGAGAAATAGTAAGGAGAACAGAGAATCTATTATTTCGACCGATATTAGATCAGTGTCAAGTGATGCTAGAGATGCTAACGTATAAGCAGTTTACACCAGAGGATTGCTGGTTCAGATTCCATTTGTTCCGCTTGTCACCCCATGACATATATCCTATCCGACTTGACATACCACCCATTTCTCGACATATTACGTCAGTTCTTCAATGCATCGTATGACAGAAACTACTTTTTTGATAACCACCGCGCACTAACTTTACTGGAATTATCAGCATTATTTATTCCTTTAAAAAATATTGGCTTAATAAAATATTCATCGTCTTTCATTTACAGAGAACAAAATTATCATTTTTAATATCTTAATACGAAAATTTTTCATTATGCAAAGAAATTAAAGAATGAAAGATTTGAATGCAAAATAATAATCTCCGCAATAAGTGTTTTCATTTTGCAATCTCGAATCCAGACATTTGTGATAAAAATGTTATGACTGCTATATAAGACGATATCTGGAATAGTAATAAATTATAACAGATCACACACAGTGCTGGTAAACTGTCTGAAATTTCAATCCCTCTTTCTCTATCCCTTGTTCTATCTGTCTCATTTAATATTGAATTGCAGAAATTCTTAATTATAATTCAAGCACTGATATAAGTAATGATAAAAGTTTGATGTACCAAATTGTGTATTTGGTACATCATGGCCTGACCTTAATAAAATCCACTCGCAATAATAAGGAACTAAAAGTGTTCCTTTTTCGGTGGGTCCTTGTTTGGAATCTAAAATTTTGCTTTGTGTAGTAGTTTGCACTATCAAATGAAACTGCGTACAGCCGGCGTAGGGAAAGTCACTTGTAGTTGTGTGTAGGATTAAATTTGTCTTGGTAAAATGTTCGTGTGAATAATAGGCGGAGGAAGAGCGAAAACAACAAAACAGGAAATACTATACTGAATTTAATGCACACAAAACCTAGGAAGATTTATAACGAGGAGTGTTCCTAGAATTTTATAGAAATTCTCTTCGACAATTTTTGTTAATCGAATCGGGTTTATTTTTCATTTTGTTGCACTTATCCTCGAAATATCCTGGTAAAAACTATTCAACAATTTTATTTAAATTTTCTTCCAGAAGAAGGTAATTCAATATGTAATTTAAGAAATGTTACATAAAAGTCGAAAGTTGAATGAAAATATAGATTGGTAATTTTTTTTTTTTCCTTTTAAATTTGTAATTGTATTATTATACGAACGTTACAAGGACTTCAGAAAGTTGGTTTCTCTTTCCACAGCAGTACATTGTCTACTAAATTATTTAGAAAACTTTATGTCCCTTAAAATATATCTCTTTAAATCCTGTTCTCGAGACTTATAAGATTAGGTTGACTTAAGTATAAGAAAACGTGACAACTCTGTTCTGTCAGTTTGATACTTTGGAAACCATTTGATTTTCATATTTAATTGTGAATTTGTAATGCACCGTCAAAATAATTTCTGCATTTGATTTAATTTTTTAAAAAGGTAAATACAAAATATAGAGGTAAAGTAATAAAAAACAATTTCCTTCACCTTCATTATTTATGCCTCATGAAAATTAAAAATACTTCGTTTTCTGCGAAGAGAAAACGAAGAGCCATCGTGCAAGAGACGACAAAAAGCATATTTAAGTGAAAACTTTTCAATCTTTCAAGAAAGCAATGTACTTGAATTTTATGTATATAAATGTCGTTCAATTATAAACGAAAAAGAAAAATCATTAATATGGATTTCAATTAATTTCACATCTGCCGCTCAAAAATGGATATCAAATTTGATATGAATTTTTAATTCGCCAGTTAACGGATAAAATTTTGTGCGCGTGTGGTGGAATTTTCAACATTTTCTGCAATAAATCTTTGCAAAGTTACAGCAGTTTGAAATTGCAGTTCCTTTAACCAGGTATTATTGAAACTTATGGCCGGAAGAGTACATCTTGAATTGTTTACTAAATTACATTGTATATCATGGACGTCTCTTTGTATACAATTTCGGAGACTTCTTGTATACAGCATATAACGTATATAATTTTGTGTTAACATGCGAAAGTTCTTGAAAATTAATGATGCACTCTATTCACAATATAAATAACAAAGTCACATTACAACTACTCCCGTTAAATTTACTTTTGCTTGGTATCGACGTTCACCAATCAAAATTCCACCAAAATCAGTTCAGGGGATTCTATAACCAGAAACAGTCTGACGATTAAAACTGCAAATGTATTCAATGATAAATACTAATGTCTGGTCATAGTCAGATATAATATAAATATATACCTACATTCTCTGATCTGCCATGCATAGGGTAATAATTTCTGTTAGCTTAGTGTTATGTCAACATTTATACATACAGTATTCATAATTTTTAAAAATCTATGTCACCAACTCACTAAGTTAGATTTTTCATTGTCTCGTAACACAATTAAATCATATTGAATTTCATACATTTCTCATAACGTGGTATGATTAAGTGTGAGTGAGCGAGTGACTGACTGACTGACTGACTGACGAAGAGGATATTAAAAAATTGTATAATTAGTTATCATTATTCGCAGCACACCGTGTGAGAAAAAAAACCTTGTCTAGGCAACGAAACGCTATTGATACCGCTTAGACTAGTTTTAAGTAGTAATGATCAACGTTTAATGATACCATCGATTCAAACACAAAATTCTCTCGAATTTAACTAGTGTACGAATTTGAAAAATATAAATACGACGTGCGAGTGAAGTATCCAGAGTGATGGTTTAATATCAACATTAAATTTTTTTTTTTTGGTTTCGAGTACCTTCTTAGTACGCAATTTCGTTCATACCTAACGATTTCGCGATCGTTTGCATAGATTAACTTCCTGTCGGGATAAACGAGAGTATACATACATAAATATCACACTTTCCCATCTTGTTAAAATTTTTGCACATATGCAAATGTTCCGTTCACTGAAATCACGGGAAGTATTTTTTTTTTTGTGGGGGGAAGG
>JABFQA010002542.1:0-11085 GCA_022817065.1 Probaryconus sp. ZL-2020
GTACACTTACCAATGCTATTTTAGAATAAATCGTTCATTAAATGTTTAACTTTGTTTTGGCCAAATATCGTACTTAACATCGGTAACGAAATATTCATAATGCACCCATGACGAGTAATAGTAAATGATTAAATTTGGCCTTATATCAATAAATGTGCAGGTGTTTTGAATTGTTGCGGTGATATGCAATCTCGCGTATATATATTAATTACGCACCATCGAGCATTTGCAAAAGAAAAGAGGAGCCGGCTTTCTGGCGCGCGGTGTTTTTCTAACTGAATATTTTTTAAAAGAATCACTCGACAGCGACAATCACCTTTGACTTCAAGAGTCTCGGTGCTCTTAAAAATCGAGCACAATTGCCGGTGAAATTGACGCGCAAATAAATTACGAATAAATTGCAACGAACAAACTTATCACGCGTCCTAACCTTCAGACCAGAGGTGTGTATGCTTGTTAATGCGGTTTATAAACTTGTGTATACGTCGCTTACGATAAATTGCCGCGCACACAAAATGGCGCATTTATAGATTTTGCTGCACACGTTGAACCGGAGTGTTTACACCGAGAAATCTGAATGGTAAGTGAAATTTTCCACGAGCATTAAATTTAATAATAATATGATTTGTGATCATTCGTTTTATATGTTTGTGTTATTTTATATCTGGTTCTTTTGATAAACATTATATCTGAAATATAGATATCCAATATCAATTAAATATTAATATTAATGTAACAATCATATTTTTGTTTACAGACATTTTAAAAGGAAATAAACAAATACTGTATATAAACATATATTTAAAGTCAAGTTTAAGGTTTTGTTTATGAAAAACGATTTGTAAAATAATTTTGTTGTAACATTATAAACAACAAGTGAGTGTTGGAAAAATGACAAAACAAAAAGAATATTGGTCTGACTATGAATTGGCTTTGGCTCTTCAACGTGAATCAAAACAGCTTATTGGGAGCACAGGAAAAGAAAAATCACAAGCATATAGATCTGACTTCGAAGTAGCCT
This sequence comes from Probaryconus sp. ZL-2020, assembly GCA_022817065.1. Taxonomy (NCBI): domain Eukaryota; kingdom Metazoa; phylum Arthropoda; class Insecta; order Hymenoptera; family Scelionidae; genus Probaryconus; species Probaryconus sp. ZL-2020. The sequence continues at coordinate 1,022 of JABFQA010002542.1, forward strand.
TAGATCTTCAAAAAAAAATGAATTTTAAAAATCCTATTGGTGTCACAGAAAATGCAACATTTCCAGCTGGGGTAAATCTTTTTATTTTCATACTACTCATTTGTCTTTCTTTGAAAATGTCTAATGCTGAAATTCTTTGTTTTGTTTTGTTTTCTTTTTTTTTTTTATTAGGTTGAAAAGGAAAATTATGTACCAAAGTCACTCTCAGATTCAAAACTCGAGAGCATTGATCCAAATCCCAATGTTCATACCTTGTTCGTCCAGTTCAATAAGAAATTTTTTTGGAATGTTTTACTTCCTGTAGAAGTCAAATGGAGCAATCGCATGACATCGTAATTATAATTTTATTAAACATTTTCTTTCTCTATTTCTTTATGTTATTTAAATACTATAACCATTTTAAAATTAATTTTTAGTTGTGCTGGAACTTGTTCATTTCATCCTCGGAATAGACAATGCGTAATATCGTTAAGTGCACCACTTCTTCAACTGAGACCAAGAAAAGACCTCATAGAAACTTTATTGGTAAATATGAACTGATAATTAATTTACTTACTTTTTATTACTTAATCGTCGTTATATAATTATGTAATTATTTTTGTTTCAGCACGAAATGATTCATGGATATTTATTTCTCACTAATAATAACCGAGACAGAGTTGGTCATGGACCAGAATTTCAAAAACATATGCATAGAATAAACAGAGAAGCAGGACTGAATATCACAGTAATATATTTGTTCATCAATTGTTAAAACTAGAAATTAAAGTAAATTCTTTTTTTATTTTAATTTAATTATCTGTATTTTAGATTTATCACACGTTCCATGCAGAAGTTCGATTTTATCAACAACACTGGTGGAGGTGCAATGGACCATGTACCAAAAGAGCTCCACATTTTGGAATGGTTCGTCGTGCAAGTAATCGAGCTCCTAGTAAAAATGATTTTTGGTGGAGTGAACATGAGCTTACTTGTGGTGGAACATTTATTAAAGTTAAGGAGCCTGAGTCATATAAAAGTAAGAAAAAAAAAATTAACCCAAAAGATTCTCAACCGTCAAATTCCAAATCTAAATGGAATCCAACAAATGTTTTGAATCCTTCAAATACATTTAACAAAAACACATCGACTAATACAAAAGAACCAGGGTTCTTTTCTGGTTCTTCTATGACGAAAGGCGGTTCTTATTCAAAAACTACTACTGTTCGTTCAAATAATACAAATTCCCAAACATCTACAAATTCTCTTGAGGATTCTTTGAAAAAATTAGGTAATGGTACTAATTCAGTTCATGGCTGGGGCACTGGAGGCCCTAAATCTAATTCCTCTACTAATGTACAAAGTTCAAATGGAGTAAAAAAATTAGGAAATAATACCAATACAGTTCATGGTTGGGGAACTGGTGGCCCTGGAACAGGATCTATACAACAAACTAGTAAAACTTCAACTTCATCATCAGGAAAAACATTATCATTTTCTGGGACTTTGGGTGGTTCGATTACTGGTCGTAGTAATTTAATAGATAAATTCCAATCAAATAACATTGTACCAAAGTCTAACAACAAATTATCAAAACCTAATCTGGATAAAAATAACACAGATAATTCCATTAATTCAATTTATGGTAAAAACAAATTTTTTAAATTATCTAATGAGGATAAAGTAATAAGTAATGCAGAAACTAAAGATGCCAAGTGTCCAATGTGTCATAAGCTTATGCCTATGATGCAAATAAATATCCATTTAGATTCTTGTTTATTAAAAAGTGAAAATGTAGTAAAATCAAAACCAATAGTACCAGAAAAATCAGAATTTGAAGCTATTGATATTGATTGTGATAACATGGAATGTCCAGTTTGTAAATATCCCGTTAAGTTAGAGGATATGAATGATCACATTGATAGTTGTCTTGAAAAACAGAAAAATTCGAAGAAACGCCCTTTGCCAGAATTGATTGATCTTACTGATTCCCCACCATCATATAACAGAAAATCTAGTCAGCCTGATGGATGTTTCGTATGTAATATTTCAATTAGTGGTGATATGACTCTTGATGAACATCTGGAGATGTGTATTGGAGATGTCTTTAAGGATGATACAATAATTTGCGATACAAACGATGACATACCAGAGGAAGATAAAAAAACTGATCATATAGCAAAACATGAGTTTCCTTGTCCCATATGCTCTGAATTTGTAAAAGAAATTGACATGAACGCACATTTAGATTTGTGTCATTTGAACACATAAAATTTTTATTTTTCATTTAACTTAACAATCATTTAACTTAACAATACATGGATATACTTATATTAGAAATTTGTATTACGCGGTGACTAGGAATTAAGGATGCAGTATTATTTATTTTTGTACAAGATCCTATAAAAAATTATCCAAAATTTGGCAAGAAACACTTATTACAACTATAGTTATTAAAGTACTATTTTGTGGTAAAGATTGTTATCTGTGTTGCTAGCAGTACATAGGCCACATGCAAATTCACGAACAAAACTTGGATAAAATAGTAAAACATATTCTTGAGTCCAATGCATAAAAAGTAAACTGTCTGCAAACAGCATGTCAACAGTGGTATCATCCAGACGTATTCTGAAAATAATAATAAATTATAATTTAGTTTTAATATTTAAATTTAATATCTTTTGTTTTTTACAAGTTTAAATTTAAGAAATGTTATAAAATGTTTTTTTTTTATATTTTAAATAAATAAGTTATTAATCATAGTAATAAAGCATGATGTAAATTATCTTGAAATATGTATGTGTCTGATCATTAAAAATTAATAAAGATTTTATATTTTTAAAAAAAAAAGGATAAGATTTGATTACCTCTTTGAATTTAGTGCATTAAATTCGAAGTTTCTTTCAAGTTGTAACTGTTCTGTGTGGTTGTAAATAATTCCACCTTTTTTGTGAGGAGTAATTTTTATATGATCTGATTCATCGTTAAAAAACAAAGTAACACCAGATGTTGATGCAATTCCCGATATTGTAAATCTAGGTTTTTCATCGTAGCAATGTCCCAATACTAATACTTCCTCCTCCGTATTTAAAGAATTAGTTATATTATTTGAAGATCGCACAAATTTTGGAGTTAATATACAAGTATCTATCAAAAATAATGACACATATAAAAACTATAGAAATTGTAAATTCAAAGAAATGTTACTTTTTATAAAGACAAACTCACCTACGAAAGATTTAAAAAGTGGATCATCCATATATTTATGCAATCTTGTTCTCAAAAGGAAATAATTAATGAAATCAGGATTATATTCAACCAGAGTCTTATGTTTATTGAATTTTACTTCAGCAGTATTTGAATTCTTTGGAAACAGTACTGATAATAAAAATTGATCTGTTCGAGCAAGTGATGTGTCAGCACTTGCAAGATCATACAGAGCTTGTAATCTCTTAGCCATTTTAGCTAATCTTTCTGGAAGCTGTAAATTTAAATTAGTATAATCATTTATTTATTGATAGATATATAAAAATGTATCATTTTATTGACGTTTCATACTTACATTTTCATATCTTACATAGCTTTCATACTTTCGTAACGTTGATAACTCTTTTGATGCTTCATAACAAGCATCAGAATATGGAATGAAAATTTTTCCTTCTGACTGTAAACGACAATCTTCGTATGGCCAAATATCTTTTTCACTTTCATCTATTTGTTCTTGACTTACTTCACCTATTAAGCTTAATGTAATCGAAGAACCTGAGCATTTACCTTTAGCTGTATCTGCCATTCCCCAAGCAACGTTCAATTTAAGTGAAGACGATTGACTAGGTATTGTACTCAAGAAATCCCATTCCCATGGCATATCTCTTTCAGCTTCTATGCAAATCTAGATACATCAACATAATTATTAAATAGGATGAATTTCAACTAATAAAGTAAGATTATTAAACATATAAACAAAAAACCTTTGCAACTTTTTCTCCAGGTGCTGTTCTAGTTGCTTTCAATTTAATTGAATCAGTTATCCAACTGGTTACTTCATATATAACAGCAATGCTCCATTGTTGAAGAGTTTTTAAAGACTTTAAATCTTTACGTGCTAAAGAAAACATATATAACTTCCCACTTTTTGAATACTCGAATTTAACTTCTGAAGGTGTAGGACTGTCTGGTTCAAGAAACAATGATATACCACAACTGCCAGTTGGCGAAGCATACGTAAAGTAATCCACAATGTGTAGACCCATTAATCCCACTTGAACAGCTGGCAAAATTCTGTCAAATAATAATTATTATCAGTATAGCAACAAATTGTAAAATATACAAAATTAACATAGATTAAATTCAATACGTACTGGTGATTGCTTCTGTGCGAATATAATATATCAGTTATAATATCGTTGGAAGATATCTTATTTTCACAATCAAACAGTTTCACTGTCACATTTCCTCCTAGTTCAGGAACTTTTAATTCAAACAATGTTTCCGTCTGTACAATTTAATATTATACATTAAATGCATCATTTATTTAAATGTTATACTTTAACAAATTATAGAAAAAAAAAAAAAAAATATTACCTTCAATTTGTTCTTCGGGTATTCTTTGACTGTATAAATTATAGGACAGTTTGGACAAATGCTCTGTAATTTTAAGTTCACGTGAGGTCCTCTTATATTGGTCGCTGTTCTCGTATGTGCCGTTAAACCAGTTCTCATATGTCCTGATAATAGAATTTAATTATTAATATATTTAATTAGATTACATTTTCTTATTATTGAATGAAGGCAGCAAGAAAATCACCTCCAGGTGTATTGTACGAGAAGAAAAGTTTTTCTTGAAATCCAAAAGTCATATTAATCGGCATATAAACGTGCAATGATTGCACACGTTCTGCACCGTGCCACAGATTGATTAAAGGGTTGTAGGATTCGGTTGTTTCAATTCCATGTATGACTGTTCTGCAATGAATGTATATCAATGAAAATTATAATACATCCATTCAACTTTAATGTTCTGATTAAAACAGACATTAAATACATGTTTAACGTAATGTAAATAAAATTAAATACATACCGCAATATAACGTGATTGTTACGTCCATTGGAAATATGTGTAAAATTTCCTCTCATTGAAAAAAGTGACGTAACACTTACCGCAAGCCTAACATTGGTACCCAGATCTGTTACTTGAATTGATTCCATTGTTACTGGTACGTGAATTCTTTGTTGATTTACATGGAATTCCATATTTTGATATGTGTAATATATGCTTTCTTGTAACGATGCAACGACTATAATCAAGTTTACAAAGAATTAATAGAAAGATAATTTGTAACCATGCAAGTATGTTTATGATAAAGTTATCATCATGAAACCACTCAAATGAATGGTTGGTGGTCCAACGATGGTAACAATACCATATTTGTTAATTCTTTACATTTAAATGCTTCCATTAAATTGGTTTGATTCAAATGTAGACACAATACTGCCTTTTCTTGAATGCGTGCTATTATTTCCACGTGTACAGGATTTGTAGTTTTTTGATTGATCTTAAATTGCTTCAAAATATCTTCAACCCTGGTAGGATGCTCTACATACGTTGATAGTGAATGTAAAAGGCCTTCTGCTTTAATGTAAAGCTGTAAAAATAATCTCTTAAATGATAGTCATGTTCTTGTATAGAGTACAAAGTGCACAATGAAATTTACAATGAAAAATATGAAATAATAATTGTACACACTGAAACGTGATTCAGATGTCTTCCATTTCCATGATTGTTTAGTTTGACATACATCATCTCAGGAATATTAGTAATTGGATTAGCAATTATGACACCGTGCATCATGGCTCCGAAGTGCCTGTGAACATCCTGGTAATCAAAAATGTAATTTCCCGTTAAAGCGCGCTGTTTACTTGAAGGCTTTCGTAGCATTCGAGTAAATTGGGATGCCAGGCCACTTCTGTAAATGATAATGATATTATTTCATAAAACAGAATTACATCATTGTAATCTACTCTTGATCATTCCAAGTGCATCTCTTACATGTGTACGTAACAGGGATAATTGGTTCTCTCTATTGACTTCAATGTTGTATAAAAAAAGTTGTAAAGATGTGGATTGGGTTCGCTTTTCATATACCAGTATAAAGAAATAAGTCGACTGGGCGATGGGTTTGAAATTATAAGCAATGATAATGCAATGACTCTCATTTCTAAATGTTCTGATCGATTCACTAAAATTGGCCAGTACACAGGGTAAATCTGTAACGATTAAAAATCAATTAAATTGCATACTCGAGTAATTAACAATATATATTTAAAAAAAAAAAGATTGCAATGCTACAAACCACTTCAGGACGCAATGGTGCAGTTGGAAGGGAAGCCCAAGCTGCCAGTGCTCTTAAATGTCGAGTTTCAGCATTCGCTCCACTTGCAATAGGCTCCAAAAATTCGACCACTCTACCTAATTGAATATTTGACAATCCTTCGAGCCAAACCATTTTCTTTTCATAAATTTCACTTTCTGCAATTGATGTCGTAAAATTATTCAACATAATTCAACATCAAGTTTTGAAATAAAATTCTTATAAAAAAAGTTTTGATAATAAGGAAATTGGGTTTTGTTATCCACCTGTGTATTTATCGAGATATAGGCGTACGTAATCGTCCAACATTTCGTAAGGGCAATATATAAGGCACGTTTTGTAAATTAATGTTCCGTATGTTAAGATGGCTGTGTTTTGAACTTTAGGAGATATATCTTGAGGAAGCTCTAACAGTGGTTGCAAATTTAAGAGTAATTGAACATCAGGTTTTCTTATATGAAAAGGTAAATGCGTCAAAAGTTGTATCGCTGTTATATCTGAAACTTTCTTTTGCGTGATCAAGTCCATTACGAATAACGCAGACTCTTTGCTTCCAACTTGAGGAATTGTTTCGAGGAACATGTTTCTAAAATACATTTTATAATATTGTTAGTAACATTGAAATTGGATGTAAGACGGTACTAAATTGAAATTCAATTTCACCTCACAGTCTCTTCTCTATAACTTGTTCCTGAGATATTGTTGTAAGCTGCTTGTAAATCATTGCGATCCAGCATGCTCAGATAATACAATAAAATAGAAATAGTAGTATTATGCAAATTATGAATTTCGGTATCTAAGCCAGGGTTTTCTAGACGTTGGCTTAAACGATCCAACATATTTCCAATCTAAAAGAAAGTAGATATAATTTTACTATCTACAATTAAGGCTTGAGATTAAAATAATTCATAAGTTAAGGTATCAACATACATTTTTAAATATCGTTCTTTTATCCGGTGTACCTCTACCTTGTGTTAAATCATCTTTCGGAAGTTCATGTTGTATACCTTTGTGTACCACATTTTTCATTACAATATCTTCTTTAATATCATTTACAGTTGTTAAAACAAATTGTTGTCTACAAATAATTTCCAGAATTACTAAAAGTTAAAAATGGGTTTTAAACACTTATGCTTTAGGCTACATTTTAATTATGTATTTACCGAGTAAAAAGATATTGCATTTCTCCCAAACTTTGAAAGGGTTGTAAATATATTCCTCCAGTTGCATTGATAAAAGTTATTGTTGTTTCGTTATTTTCTGATAAATGTATTTTATATAATCTGTCGCTAGATTTCAAAACAGGATTCTAAAAAGCATGTATAATTCGAATTAAAAGAAAATCGCAATTGTAATATTATAATTATTAAAGTAATCATGATGTTACTAACTTGATCATTATTGGGACATTGCATTGATGGAATATTGCTAAACATGGATCGAGGATGTCCTGCGCAATTTCGAGGATCTACTGATTTTCTTATTAATTTGTCATTGTTTTCTTCAGTCGTTACAACGTACTCAATACTACATTGACCATAGTGATTCACCTGTTTAGTTACAATGTTTAAAATATTTTTGCACAAAAGTTAGCAAATATATTAAACAATCAATAGGAAAAAACACACAAAAATGGATTTTGAATGGACGACTTACTTCTGTTGAGTGAAATGCTATTTCAGAATGTAATGCATTTAAGTCTAATTGTAAAATTCCAGCTATACTACGTTTAATATTAGTGGACCAAACTGGTTCAGCTTCTACGCTAAAATTCTGTACGAATCCCAAATTATAGGAAGCATTGAATGGTTGCATTAAAACTTTTGCTTCATCTTTAATGTCAGTAAGAGTCTCTTCTTCATTATTTTGAATGGGGCCATTGGATACCCATGTTTTCAGGGAGTTTAACTAAAAATATGTCATATTTTAAATATATTTTTACAAATATGAAACTACTGAAATTTTTTATTATTATGAGAAACACCGAACAGTGAGTTGTTCCTGTACTATTTTAGGAATACGTATGAATTAGGGTTCTACGATATTGTTAGAATTTCTGATATCTGATATTAATACAGGAAGCTATTAATTATCAGTTTCGTTAACTTGAAAGATGAGGTTTTAGACTTTTCATAAAGTCATTGACCTTATGGAATTATAATTGTAATATGAAATATTTTCTTTTATAATGGTTTTAACTATTTTGGAAGAACATTTCTTGATGTTAATAATTTACCTGCATATAAACAGAGTTTTCTCTTGCTTGAATAACGAAATTTCCACGAAAGCCCCATGAAGAGGCCGATTTAGAAGGCACATATACTCCAGAACTCGAGGTGGCTTCATAAGTATATGTGTATTCTTTTCCCTTTGTGAATAAAGGATTAACATCCTGTACAGCAAATAGCAACAATATTAAAGAACATCTTGTTCCATATTGTATTAATCGCAAATTTCCATAAGCATCTGCGAAACATAATTTAACAAGCATTCTTTAATAAATATATTTATATCATATTTAAGAACAATTTTCATATATAATTTATCAAAACTATTATTTGCCATGTAAAAAAGACTTTGCCCCATGAATGGACTTTAAAATATAACATAACGTGGTCCTTTGAAAGAGACAACTTTATAACACAAAAATTAATTACATAATTAATTAATTAATTAAAACTTACCATAAAAGAATACTGAATTAAACACATACGATAAATTTATAAATGTATTTGAAATACATTTTTAAGTATCAAAAGAAAGTTTAAAAAAGAAATTATCAGTAGAGATGTTGAAGATAGTGAGGGTGACAAAAAATGACTTATTTCAGTTATTATATTGATTATAATTTGTAACGTTTATCACGAAAACTAATCGAAAACAAAATGTGCACTTCAGAGAAAGTTTTTACTTGTTCTTATCAAATCGTTTTCTTTCATATATATGAAATAATTTTATTGCGTACACATAATCATAAAGAAGAGTGTAAGACGTAAGTATGGGATTTCTTTATAACACAGAATAATTATTTAAAAAAATATTATTGAAATTATTTTAATTGTATATAATTGTAATTATGATGATTAATTACATGCTTTTGTATATAATGAATATCTAAGCATACCTGACTGTCTCATGTTGTATAGAGCAGCAGTCTTGCCACGAGCAGACTGAGTTCATAGAAGTCAAGAGATGACCCGAACACAACACACATGTCTCTATCTCCATGACTCATGTGTATGTACAGTACATGTGTCATCGCAGTTTGAGTTAAAATTGTTGTCCCCTCAGTAACATTATCTTCAATCTCATCCTGAATTCTTTTCTGTGATCTCTATACGCACACACACAAAAGCTAAGAGCGTGCATATACAATCATTACATTAAAACACATTTTCTTCATCAAAATTAGTACAAATGATCATGCCCACATTGGAAAAATTTCCTTATTCATTTCTCAGCTTATTTTTAATCTACCTTATTTTATTTTCACATGATTTATTACTTTCATTAGTTAGACAGAAGTTTTATTTTATAACAAATGTTACCCCTATACAAAAATTGTTGATAGTCTTTAATAAGAAACTTTTTTTTTTTTACATACAAGTAGAATAAATCAATTAAAATTGATCAATTAAACGATTCTACATAATTGTTTATTTAATCATTATAATACCCAAAAAACCTTTACAGGTAAAAAAAGGACGAGCCAAG
>JABFQA010002543.1:0-11083 GCA_022817065.1 Probaryconus sp. ZL-2020
TGCATATTTATCGAGATATTCTGCTTTGTCAAGTTAAATGAATCACCCTGTATAACATTCAATATTTACAAAGAAAAATTACTTAGCATGATAAATGCAAAAAATTGTATGTGCAGATTACTGTCAGTTATAGATCAAACTGTTAATACTGTCTAAACATTAGCTGATATAAACAATAGTTTATAACAGTTGCATCTCTTTGTTTTCTTTTTTTTACAAAATGCAATATTAATTTATAACTTCATTGGCAGTATGGGCCTTACAAGGTGTATTTCTTTAATATTTCTTTAATATTCTTGCATATGAAATAAATTTAGAGAAAAAAACGTTACAAAAAAGTTATTTCAAATAATTTTCAGTCAGCGCATTACTGCAGCGCCTCTGTCATTACATTTACGTAACTCATCCATCATATTTCGGTTCTCATTGTTTTGTTAGTCAAATGGAGAACGGTTATTATTTAGTTAACTTTCTCGTGCGGATTTAAATTGTTTCCTGTGAGACTTTCTTTGTACGTTCAATTTAAATTTGTATTCCAGTGTAATATTATTAATAACAATGTTCGGAAAAAAAATAAAGCAGTCCACCGTTACAAAAATCGCAGATTCCATCAACTCTTTTGTTGACAACATTAACGAGATCAGTTTTGACTCGTACAAAGAAGGATCTCTGACGAACCACGTAAGTGTATTATTTATTCTTTTTAAAATAATCTGAATCATCAATAATTTTATAATTTATAAAATCATGTTCAGATTATATCCCTTTTTTATCAATGAAATTAATTGTGTATCCGTGCAGCATTGCTACAATAACAGTTTGTGAAAGCATATATTTACAACCAATATGTTAAAAAATAAAAATTATTATAATTGGAGATGTACCTTAGGTGGTCCCACTTTATATAAATCATCAACAGTTAAATTTTTATTATAATTTGAAAACCTACACTAATTGAAAACAATAATTATCCAAAAATATATTTGAGGGGTTATCGTATTATGAAAATATTTTGTAAATAATTATGATACGAAATGAGTCTGGATTTTCCAGTTTAATCAGAATTTGCCAAGAATTTAAATAACGTAATTACAATAAAGATATTGAATAATTTATTTCAATTATTATCGCAGAAATGACAAATGATACATTTCTATCCTGCCTGGTAAAAACTTAAAAGCATGTAAATGCATGTCATGTTAACCCTATATCGGGGAATGGCTATCCCTCTTTTTCGCGCGTTACAGCCGAAGCGTTCTCCCCTAGTGACGTATCAATATAAGGTAACCGAAAAATCAGTAAATGAGAACAATTTCAAAAAATGTTGGAAAGATAATACATGTAAGTTCATAACGCACTAAACAAATATTTCGCGTTGAAATGTAAAAAATTTCGGTTTCAATATTAATAAAAAGAAAAAAATTGATTTTCAGTGGGGGTATTTTGCTGTATTCGGGTCTCTCTAACGCGTAATATACGTTCACTAGTTGGTTGCAGCTGCGATAAAATCTTGCCGGAAATTTCTAGCATAAGTTATGGAGCTGAAACTAGCAGCAAATGGGCAGCAGCAAATTAAAAAAAAAAATATGTAAAAAACATTGGGCAAATAAAGATAATCATTGGGCAAATGAAAAAAAGTGTCACTAGTATTTGCCCAACCGTTATTTTCATTTGCCCAATATTATTATTTGTAAAAAAAATATTTTTGTGTATTTGCTGCTGAGCTATTTACTGCTGGTTTCAGCTTCATGCAAAAGTCTTGATCTCTTTTGGACATGATACTTTTATAATTTTTTTTCCAACTCTTCTATCTTTATTAGTATTGTCAACTTCGCCAACATTTGTAAATGCAAATTGTCAAAGTAGATATTGTGGTAAAGAATGAAATAAGGCTGGGATAAGTGTAAGACTACTTGTTCACCTACAAGTAAATTATTATCTCGTACTTCTTTTTTTCCCTGGTATATTTTGCAGTTTAAAACATAACCGTTTAAACTATCGGCAACGACCCAGCATTTGAAACCCCACTTAGTGGGTTTCATAGGCATAAATTGTTTTAAAAAAGATCTTGCTTTTGAACGAATCATAGCCTCATCGATAGCCAAGTTTTTTTCCAGGATTATAAAATTTTGTAAATTTTTCCGTTATATCCATTATTGGTCTTACTTTGTATGGTGGGTCATAATCTGTACTTTCACGCGATGGCATTGCACTTTCATTGTTAAGATGAAAATACTGGTTTATTTTTTTAAATCTGTACTCTGTCATTGAATTTTTGATCAAGGAACAATTTACTAAATCTAAGTTAAAATACATGGATATTTCTCGTAATCTATTAAATAAATAAGACCAGCAAGAAATTTTGGTTTTAATTATTTTTCTGTTTTTTTTTTTTTAATTTTCAGACTTGCCTTTATGTGATATCAAATCTTTTTGTTTTATGGGTTTTTAATTTTTAGATTTGCCTTTTTCTGATATCAAAATTTTTGTTTTTTGGATTTGGCAGATAACTTATAAAAATCTTGCAGAACCATTTACAATGTAATTGTATTAATTTTTTAATAACCATTCTTATAGGAAATATAGACGTCGAACAAACCCAAAATATACCGGACGAATGGGCGCTAATGAGTTAATGTCATCGGTTTGATATGGAATTGGTATGAGAGCTCTATGGTCCGTGTGAAATCTTACATGAACGTTCATTGAACGTTGCGGGTTCTGTCGTTGGCGTAATTAAAATAACGCTTTAAAAGAAGTAATTTATATGTATTTATTTTTATTATTATTAAAAAGTACCGTTTTTAATAAGAACAATAATAAAATATTTATGAATTTCACTTTTAATTACAATAATTATTGCAACAACATGTTAACATATTAAAATAGTCTATCACTGGGTGGTAATGACATTATTAAATAATAGCACAAAATAAATTTAATCTTTATTTATCAGTCAGTGATTTTGCTGACTTCGTAGAAGAAAACGTTGAAGTGAAATTTACAATAATTGTTAATGTGACTAACTGACCATTCAGTATTTCACAAATACGATTGCAGTCTGACAAACATCCGTCAGAATGTCTTTTCTACGCAAGACGATGTACGCAACAATACACAATATAAATGTAGTCTGACAAAGTTTTATTGTTTTATTGATTCCCGGATACTTAAGAAATATGAATAAATGATATCAACTTGTATATAATAGTTAATTCGAGAAAGACATTGTTCTAATTTTACTTTTGCTAATTAGAAAATTTGCTGATAAAGCAATAAAATACATTTATAATATAAATAAATTAAACAGTAATTTACACAGTATTATTTTTCTCATTTTAAAACTTTTTGCCATTTCCTGACAACAAATTTTTTCAATCAACTTTTGCAGATCGTATGAATAATAAAAAAAAATAGGATTAATAATGAAAGCAGTTTGGTACAGCACATATATAGGTGTTATTTAATACTTTAATAAAAACACATGGTCTTAAAATTTCTGTTGTGTTGATTTGAAAAAGTTCTTCACTTATTTGATTTACTTTTTGGAACATAAAATTGGAATTGCGGAATGCCCTAGATGTAAAAATTTTCCTGATTATTGTAATTTCGCTACTACAGTTTTCATTTAAAAGAAATTGATCGATTTTTGCATATGACTTATCAGATAATTGTATAAATGTATTGTCTGAACGTTTATTTATTTTCTGACTATCTGAATATAAAATACCGTGCCGCACAATTCTACGAAATGTTAAATATCCCACATTTTCTAAGTGAAAATTTTGCAATAATTCCTCAGGTACAGGAACACCTTTTCCTAAATATCTTGTATCTTTATATTTTAAACAATTTGAAATAATTTTTGGATCTACATGAATCGAATATTCATCCGCAATAACGGTACTTTCATTAGGAACAATACATCTTACTAGTTCAACGCTCTGAGTCATAGCTATGAATCTGCATATTTGATTGCAAACACCTTTCGCAGCGTGGATTTTTTTTAACAATAAACCATTTCCTGATTCAAAAACATAACCACTATGACACCATAGTGGTCCCCAATTTTGTACACTGTGAGCTAAATGCAGAAGTTGATGAACATTGTATGTCATGGCACGTTTGCCATATAACTGTTCAACTTCAGCAACAACTTCATTCAGCAATAAGTCTGCATGATCGATGGATTCAATATTAATTTTCCTTTCTAATAATATATTCATAGCTTCTACAAGTTTGGCCCAATGATTAACATGCCGAGGACGTAGAATTTCATTCAAGAGTGGTAAAGATAATATTTGCCAGTTTTCCCATTCCCTACCTTTAAAATAACTACGATCTTTTACAGATCTTGTCCGACGCGCCATTTTCAGTGGTACCTTGATACTTTCAAACATTTCATTCAGTACTGATTCTGGGTTATTTACAATACAATAAGTGTCACTGTCTTCCAACCAATAGGTTAGAAATTGTCTACAAATTCCTAATAAAACATTATGCAAATAGTCAGGCACGAAGCCCTCAATCATGTCAAAGTACGGTAAATTTATCAGTATAGAGGCTGTTACGAAACCGAATTTTCGACTCCCAGTATCTACACTTTCTGTTATATGTACCAACGATTCAGCATAATTTCTTCTGGGGGTCACTTCCTCTTCCAGAGGATATCGCACTGAACCATCTACATAAGATCCGGGATGGAGGCACCAACTACAACCATAATACCCGTTATACTGGACCAATCCTTGCAATGGAGCTCTTGCCACACTATCTACACAGCAGCATACAGGGATAACCTTTATCTGTCGCTTTTGTCCATTAATAATACATGGAATACCTGCATCTGTCAAATTATTCATTTCATTTACAAATGGAGTAAGAAATACATTCATGTTCGGCTTGTTTCTGCCAAACCAAATTCCATATAAAATTGGTGTTTGCATTCTATCTTGTGGGGGAATTTCGTTCAATATCAATTGTATTGGCCACATAGAACATCTCGAACTCTCAAACACGGCTGCTCCATCTGTATTAAAAATTACTGTCGCATAATCGAAAATGCCATTTCTCTTTAAATTGTTTATAACACTGCAATACTATGAACCATCATAAATGTCTTCGACAACGCCATTTTCATGTACTCTATTTTTCGTTACGATTTCATAATAATCATTATGTTCCTCAATAAGATTTCGAATTCTGATTTTGACGTCTACGCTTAAAAAAAAATTACAAAAAGATTCATCTTTGAGATCAATGAGAATTTCACAATTACCGCATCTTATATTGTCGTCATGTTTCGTGTAAATACCAACATAACTTTCACATTGTATACAAATAGCATGATAAATCACACCACATGAAGGGTGAAAAAAGCTATCAACAAGATGCCTTGTATGAGGAAACAAAGATTCACCAAAGATACTGTTAATTAATTGAAACAAATTTGACAAAGCTGTATTCGACAGTGAATTCATTTTGGCAAAATGTAATACCATTAAAATTACATCCACTTTAGTAGCGACGGGCTGATGTGTAATGGGCTCATTAATTCCTTCCATGCCTAATAATTGACGTAATTTCGTGTATATGCCCATTATTTCTGCGGTAGAATTTTCTTCATATTCGGATTCCAAATCATTGTCGTCATCAGAAGAAGAAACAAATACAGGAGAAACCGACTGGAATAAGAAAACTATATTAACATTGCTGTCTGAATATTATTCTTATTAATATTAGAAATTATCTATAAAAATTATAGTATCAAAAAAATTATATAATTAATAAAAGTAGCTTTGCTTCAGAACAATCAATCATCCTTTTCGGGAGTTTTGGAACTCTGATTCGCCAGAATCAGAGTCAAACAGACTGGAAATAGTTCCCATGTAAAAATGAACATATATGCTCCATATATGTAACCATATATGGACATATATGAAACATATATAAACCATATATAAATATGAAGCCATATATGCCCCATATATGACAACATATATGTAACATATATGTCTCATATATGGCAAAATATGTCACATATGGGTTATTCCAGGTCAAATCGGACAAAAAAAACATGACCATCTTATATTTGACTAAAAACGATAAAAATCGTTTTATTTTATCGAAAAACTATGAAATACTACGAAAAACTGTGAATTATTTGATTTATTTATCAATGGATTTATTATATCGAAGCATAGCCTCTTATTCATGATAATTCTCATCTCTGAGCATGATAAATGTTATATTGGTTAAATTGCAGTATTTTATTTTAAAGTTAATTTACCTAGGGAAGTTTCTGGTCTTAGTATACTATTATACAACACCTAAATATGTTTTTGACTCGTTTAAATAAATTTATGAAGCCAGTTTTACGGAAAAGTAAATAAAATTCGTTAAATATTTAAAAATTAATTTCTCAAATACTCCATCTCCGATTTGCATTTTCAAAAGCTTAAATTATTCGGAAAAGAGTGTACTACAACATATAAAAAATCCAGGGTATTGTTTTTTAATAATATTTATATCAGAGAATATAAATAATATATTGGAAATTATACATCAATATCTCGTCCTCAAGATCACTTGTAGTAGCGCTAACTTATACGAGTTGACTACAACATTTTCCAAACTAAAAAATTTTAAGAAACTATTAATATAAAACCAAAACTTAAATCCGCTATGTGGCGCTTTCGCTATTCCGGTGTATGAGCACCACGAACCTCATTACGTTTTGTTGTGAGACCACAACATTCTTTCTCTTGATCGCTATTTACGAATAATATTCACGAATAATATTTTGCTTTAATCTCGGGAATATATTTATAAGTAATCGCAATAAAAAAAGCCGTTTTTCCGATTCATCGAGTTTGAATCGCGAATCGGAATCTAGTATGATCCTCTTCAAGATCTTTAAGATCATCTACAGGATCTGGTAGTTCAGCTTCAAGTCCTCGAAGGCATGGGAAAAGAAGTCGTTATTACAGAGAAAGTCGAAACAGAACTAAACACATTCATCGTAGATGCCGTGCACCGGCCGACAGGTAGTTGCGTAGACAGACAAGTGACGAGAAGTCTTGTGACGCACGAAGACGTTCAGAACATTCCTTTAAAGTGGTTAATCTACCCTTGTAGAAATAAATTTGTCTGAAAAAGTCTGACATGAGTCTGAAAAAGTCTGACAAAGTCTGAAAAAATCAGAAAAAGTCTAAAAAAGGTCTGAAAAAGTCAGAAAATCTCTTGAAATTGGGAATTCGGACTTTTGCAGACTTAATCTGAAAAAGTCTGAAAATGTCTTCCTGATTGAGAATATTTGAGACTTTTTCAGAGTTTTTCAGACTTTTTTTTTGTCGGTTGAAAAAAGAAATCGAATAAAGTCTGAAAAACTTTGTAAAAATCTGAAATATTCTGAAATCGGGAAGACATTTTCAGAACTATTCACACTTTTTAGATCAAAGTCTGAAAAGGTCTGAATTCCCAATTTCAAGAAATTTTCAGAGCTTTTCAGACTTTTTCAGAAGTTTTCAGACAAATTTATTTCTACAAGGGTAGCCACAATTAGAAGGGCACCGGGTTGAACATAATCCTCCTCTGTTTTTGCTAAACACTACAATAGAAATACTATTAATCAATCAGAATTTGCTTGTGCAGTTATGAATACAAATTAAAATTTTCAAAATTATATTGTTTTTCGTTCCTTGTTTTGTTTGAGTTTTCACGATTTTATGTTTTTATCCTAATTATAAATCGCATGAATACTTCAAACATCTATAAGCGATCTTGAGGACGAGATATTGATGTATAATTAATGATTAAATGAACTTATCTTAAGTGAAGTTCAATCATAAGTATACCATATATCTCATCCGAAAAGATCACTCTCCCTCCCACCTCTTTCTTAGGTACTTAACTTCTCTGGGATCCCCAAATGCGATTTATTTGCTTTGAATTAATGAGGTTCGTGGCGCTTATATACCGGGATAGCGGCAGTGCGACATAGCTGATTTAAGTTTTGGTTTTATATTTCTAGTTTCTAGAAATTTTTTTGTTTGAAAAATATTGTGGTCAACTCGTATAGCTTAGCGCTACTACAAGTGATCTTAACCCAGATAGAACAAACATATTTTGAATGTATAATATACATGTATTATACGTATATTATACATATAAGAGCTAAATAACATCTAAATGTCCATCTATTATACGTATAATATATGAATTGTTCTATCAGGGTGAGGACGAGATATATAGTACAATTATGATCGAACTTCACTTAAGGTATATCTCCGAGTACAAAAAAAGTCAAAAACAAAATGCGTTTCGAGGTATTATTGAGCAGCTTTGCGTATGCTTTAAGAATTAGAATTTTTGAAGGGACTGTACACAAAAAGAAAATAAATTAGCGATTGATGCGCCATCACATCACTTATGAAATAATAAAAAAGGATAGAAAATCATAACCTATAAAGATAAACAAAGACGCATTAAATGTGTCAAATAATAATTACATATTTACAATTTTAATATTTCGAAAACTATACGGCTAAGCATCATGATATTTGAAAAGAAAATTCTTTATGTAGTTTTACATAACATATCAATTTTTCAGTATGTTCCTAAGAAAATCTTTTGAACAAATGTAGAAAATGTCTTTGTGGCGAAGGCTTGGTATAGGAATTGCATGTTAAATGTTGCAACTTTGAAGTTAAATATCTAAATTAAGCGACGGCTAAGCGATTTCAAATTTTGGTAAATTATAGTATGTACCTTTCTTTACAATATATCAAAATTTGAAGACATTCCTAAGAAAATGCATTTCTCGGAGAAATACCTTAAACCGACATAGCAACCTGTTAGAACTCCTCGAGCTAAACAAATTCATTCCTATGAATTTTTTTTCTAAAATGCTTAGATTCCAAGACATTTGGAATGTGTACAGGTAGTATGTGTCACCCTATATACATAAAACAACAAATAATTATTAAAGATAAAACGTTGAAACTAACCTTGAAATAATTTTGGCCGTAATAAAATCACAAGGATCCGAAAGTGCGATGAAATCTCCAAAACTGGACATACGATCTGCACCTCTAGCTCGTGCATAAGCATTAGCTAAAGGCGTCATATCATTCATCAAATCATCGACGTGGCAAAGTTTTGCTTCAACTGGGTTTAAAGGCAAGCCAACAGCTGCACCAGCTGGACTCACGTGTTTGAACGACGTGGCCGCTGGCAAATCCAAAGCTGACTTCAACTCTTTGACCAATTGGTAGGCATTTAAAGCATCACAAAGATTTATAAAACCTGGGGAACCATTGACGACAGTCAATGGAAGGTTTTCTAAAGTTGTGAAAATTTGAGCAGGCTTTTGATGAGGATTCGTGCCATATCTCAAATTCAATTGAGAAACTCCGGAACTGTATTGTTTCCTGAAGAAGTTTGATATTGCATCATCGTACTCTGCTGTATGTGTAAAAGCTTTCAATGCCAAAGTTTGCCTGAAAAAAGTATATTAGTATTTAAAATTATTTTATAAATTTTGTATATAAACGTACAAAAAAATGTTTTCTTCTATATTCTATATAATTTTAGATTCTATAAAATTGAATAAATACAATACAAAAAAATGATTTTTATAAAAATCATGTACATCACGATCACTTGTCTAATTTACACTTAATATTTTTCATTCAGAACATTTCATTACTTTTTCTCTTGCATCACAGTCCCTATATCCACCGCATATCCACCATTAAAACCACCCCTTTTGAAAAATACTTATAGAGACCAACAGGACTATTTCTATAAGCATCTATAAGTATCTATGCGGTTTTTGTCACTAATTCGTCAATTCCTCAATTGCACTTGTTATCCTAAATATAATGCTATTTGGAAATACTTATACATTTAATAGTCTCTATGTGGATGTTCAAATTAGAATGTGTTAAAATTGTACTCTATAAGTATTACTAATAGAAATCATTTCAATTTAGACATCCCTTGTAGAAATAAATTTCTCTGAAAAAGTATGACAAAGTCGTATGAAAAGTCTAAAAAAAAGTCTGAAAAAGTCTGAAAATGTCTTCCTGATTTAGAATATATCAGAGTTTTCCAGAGTTTTTCAGACTTTTTCTTTTGTTGATTGAAAAAAGGAGTCTGATAAATTCTGAAAAAGTCTGAAAAAATCTGAAATATTCTGAAATCGGGAAGACATTTTCAGACCTATTCAGAATTATTTAGATCAAAGTCTTAAAAGTTCTGAATTCCCAATTTCAAGAAATTTTCAGAGCTTTTCAGACGTTTGCAGACAAAATTATTTCTACAAGGGATCCATATAGAGACTATTAACTTCTAGAAGACCGGGAGCCACTAAAAAGAAGTGATTACTTCTTTTAATTTCAAATATTTTTTTCAAAATAAAAATAAAGTTTATAGATTTAATTTGATCGTAAGTTTTTTAATTCTAAACTAAACGTACTTCTTCTTTCGTAGAATTTTTGAGGATATTTTTGATTTGGTAAAATAAAAAAGAATATCTTATTTCTACCTTGTTTGCAAAGTTGTTGATTTATCATTGGAGGTCTTTAGTTCATTGATAACCTTCTGATAATCTGAAGGGTCACTGATAACAGTAACTCGAGAGTGATTTTTTGCAGCAGCTCTCAAAAGAGTAACACCACCAATGTCAATGTTTTCTACAGCATCTGCGATGGTGACTTCTGAGTTTGATATAGTTTTTACAAAAGGATATAAATTGCATGCAACGATATCAATTGCTTCATAATTATGTTTTTTCAAATCTGCTAAATCTTCTTCTGTTGATTTTGCTAAAATACCTAAAATAACGCACGAAATTAATTAAAAAATATAGTAACAAATTTATATAGAGAATAACAAATTACAAGCAATAATATTTTTTAAGTTTAACGTTCTTTTTGTTGTTAAAAAATTTGCAAAATAATTAGTTTATGCAAAAGAATATTATTTACTTGCTAATCTTAATATTATTTATCACTGAAATTTCTTATATTATAAATACCAAACAAGTTTTGTTATCAGTTGGTAAATATTTTCTAATCTA
>JABFQA010002544.1:0-11081 GCA_022817065.1 Probaryconus sp. ZL-2020
TAATAAAAATTAGAAGAAAGTATTTACAAAATTGTTATATTTGTTTTAATTTTTATTATGATACATAGTAATTTCTCAAAATTTTCCTACTCTGCAACACTTCTACAAGGAATTATAACAATTTTTTCTATATTATTTTTCTCAGTGTAGCGACAGAGTACATTAATCAAATGACTGGTGTGATTCTATATAATATCAAGATAATTGGGCATTTCAAGTGGTAATATGTATATAAGAAAAGAAAAGAGAAAAGGATTACAGAGTCAGATATTTAAAATACAATTGTTAACAGTATGTAGAATGTTGTGAGTGAACAGTAGTGTGTTTTTTTGTGGATGATAATGGTGTGGTTTAGATTAGGTCTGCAAGTTTGGAAGCCTTGATGAACAAAATTGTCTTCTCTGCTGCATTCTTCTCATTCAGATTTTCCTTTAGGGAGGGTGCCATTTCAAATCTTTTCCAAAGTTCTTTCAGTTCGGGGCATTCAATAAGGGTGTGATGGACTGTGATCCGGCAGTCGCATTTCGGGTACTTTGCCATTGGATTCTTTGACATAAGGTAGCCATGGGTTAAATTTGTATGGCCGATGCGCAGACGCCCCAAGATCACAGTTTCTTTTCGGTTTTTCAGTACTGGGGGCTGGTTGGAAAAAAGGTCGGCCCGTATCATAGATAGTTTAGAGGGAGGCTTTCTCATCCATATCTCGTTCCAATTTATCAGGTTATTCTTATGTAGGGCATTTCTAAAGTCGGCCGATGATACTGGTGGGGGGTCATGGAGGTCATCCTCAGAAGAAATTGCGTTCCTCGCAGCCTCGTCAGCTTTTTCATTGCCCTCAATATTTACATGGGAAGGGATCCATATAAAGGTTATTGATACGTCATGTCTTTGTAGTTGGTAAACCCGCATTCTGATGTTTTGGATTATTGGTTCAACAATGCCTTTGGTGGACAAGCTTGACAATACACTTAGGGAATCTGTATAAATGGCGACCTTTTGACAATTATCTATGGCTAGTTCATGGAGTGCCTTGTAGATTGCAAAGGCCTCACAGAAGAAGATGGAAGAATGCTTGTTCAGTTTAATTCCAACTGTTTTGGAGGGAAAGATAATAACGCAGCCGGCCCCAATATCCATTTTTGATCCGTCGGTGAAAATGTCAAGGTGATCCTGATATTCCTCGTGGATTTCTCTAAATAGATTACAGTAGGTCTCAGGGCTAGTCGATTCTTTGGGGTAGGAGGACATTGACAGGTCTATGTTTAAAGAGGGGACTAGCCATGGGGGAAATAGTTTGGGCGGGTGAGTAATAATGTCGGGAAATTCCATAGAAAGATTATTCAAATAAGACTGGAATCTGAAAAGGAAGGGATTAGGGGAAATTGGCTTGCTATTGTACGTCTGTATACAGACGTACAGCTTATAAGCTGTTATTATTGAAAACATTTTGGTATACTGGGTTATCCGGCGAGGCTGCTATCTTGCAGGCGAAAGAAAAACTCAGTTTCTTCCGTCTGATATCAAGAGGGACCTCACCGGACTCGGCCAGTAAACTCAGAATGGGGCTGGTTCTGAAAGCTCCCGAAGACAATCGTGCTCCCATATGGTGAATCGAGTCTAGTTTGTTTAGTACGTCAGGTTTTGCTGATGCGTACACAATTGAGCCATAATCGAGCTTTGATTTGACTAAGGCACTGTAGGTCGAATGGATAACTTTGTTATCTGCTCCCCATTCGAGTGACGAAATTGTTTTCACTATATTCATTCGTTTGGAACATTCTGATTTAAGGTTAGTGATGTGGGCCTGCCAGGTGAGCTTTGAGTCAAAGGTAAGACCCAGAATCTTGATAGTGCTGTTTTGTCTCAACCTTTTTGATCCCAGGTTAAGGTTGATTCTGTCGTTAATATTAGTTTTCCTGGAAAAAAGGATGCACTCAGATTTAGAGTCAGAAATTTTGAATCCGGTTGTCTTGGCCCAGTCAGTAATTTTATTCAGAGCATTCTGGAGTATTTTGACTGTGGTGTTTAAATTTTTCCCATTGAGGGTAATTGTGACGTCGTCGGCGAAGATTAAGGATTTTGCAGGCTTAGGGATAAAGTTTACAATACTATTAATGGCGACTAAAAAAAGGGTTACACTTAGGACTGAGCCCTGCGGGACCCCATTGTCGATGCTTAGTTTTTCTGATTTCTGGTTACTGAATGTCATATCTGAAATTTTTCTGATTTCTGGTTACTGAATGTCATATCTGAAATCTGAAATCTGAAAAAAATAGAAAATGTTTTGTTATAAAATAAGCAGTGACTAAATATATTTAATATATATATATATAAGTATTTATTATAGACAATGAGGTACATGTGTAACATGGTAGGTGACTGAGATCTAACTGGACGCGTACGTCGATCCAGACCCGAACAAGCCCAACCCATGGTACCAACTTAAACATAATTAACTCTCTGACATCTCCCTTTTTTTATATAATAATTTTAACAATCAAAATCAGATCAAAAAATGAGAAATTATACATCGAACTATTTCGAACAATAATCATTAAGATATAATGGTGGCTTTATAGTTCTGCCGGATCTAGTAGTTATAATTTGCTGAGAATCTTCTCTTTTCTCGGATTTACAATCGACATTCAAATTTTCATCTGTAGCCCTACAATTACCTTCTGCAATTGATCCATTCTGATTTGGTAATACATTTTTAGCGCTTTTTTCTTCAGCTTTATTATCTAACATTATGTTTGAATCTTGATTATTTACAACATTTGGTTTATACAAATGTATTCGATTACGCTCTAATACTTTTCCATTGCTCAACTGCACACCATAAGATCTTGGACATGAATTTAATCTGACTACTTTTGCTGGTTCCAACGGCTTGTTCATTTCTTTTTTAACATAAACATTATCATTAACATTTAGTGGTTTCAGCAGTTGAGAATGTCTGTCATAATAATGCTTAAACGTATTTTGTCTTTGTTTCAATTTATTTTTTATCTCTATGTTTTCCTTTACGTCTGTTTTCTTTATAATTACTGGTAATATACCTTTTATTTTACGTTTAAACATCATCTCATTTGGTGATGGAATTTCAGCATTTATTGGGGTATTTCGATACTCCAATAACGCCAAATATGTGTCTTTCCCGTCTTTATCAACCTTTTTTAACATGTTTTTTATTATTCCTATATGTCTTTCCACCATACCGTTTGAACGTGGATATCTAGGACTGGATGTGCAAAATTCAAAGTCCCAAGACTTTGCAAATTCTTTAAATTGGGCATTATCAAAATGTGTCCCATTATCTGTATAAACAATTTTTGGAATACCGAAACGTGCAAAAATAGATTTAACTTTTGTGATCATAGTTGTAGCAAAAATATTTTCCAACCTTGCTATTTCTACGTATTTACTGTAATAGTCTATGACTAACAACCAATTTGCTTTTTTATAATTAAACACATCCATTCCCAGTGTCTCCCATGGACCATCTGGAATTTCTCTAATTAACATAGGCTCTCTAACATTTGATTTTTTATACATCATACACGATGAGCAATTCTGTATCATATTGTCGATATCTCTATTGATGCCAGGCCAGAAGAGAATCTCTCTTGCGCGATTTTTACATTTTTCCAGACCTAAATGATTATAATGGATTTTTTCAAGCATTTCACTTCTAAATCTATTTGGAATAACTAGTCTCGAGCCTTTAAATATCAAATTATCCATTATTGTTAATTCATCACTGAAAGTTCTATACGGCTTTACTAAATCTGGAATTGAAATTTTCTCTTTTGGCCAACCATTTTCAACCAAATTTTTTATAGTTTTCATTTCTTGATCCTCTTCCATTTCTTTTTGTATTTCTATTTTCTTTTTAATTGACATTGGAAATGATTCCATTATCATACATACATGCGCTTCCAACTCTTTTTCTAAATAATTAGATTTATCTACTATATATGCTCTTGAGAGTGCGTCCGCTATGAACAATTCTTTACCAGGTTTGTATTTTATTGTCAAATCATATTGTTGAAGTCTAAGAATTATTCTCTGTAGTCTGGCTGGACATTCATTAAGCGGTTTTTTAAAAATACTCTCTAGCGGTTTGTGATCACTCTCCACTGTTACTTTTTTACCATAAATATACTGGTGAAACTTTGTACAAGCAAACGCAATCGCAAGAGCTTCCTTTTCGATTTGAGCGTAGTTGCACTCAGCATTAGTTAATGATTTACTACCATACGCTATTGGTAAATTTTCCTGTATTAGGACACAACCCAGACCACTCTGAGAGGCATCCACACTCAATGTTACATCTTTGTTTGCATCATAATACTTCAAAATAGGTTTTTTTATTAAATCATTTTTAAGATTTTGGAACGCCCTTTCAGCATTTTCATCCCACTTCCATATCACATTATTTTTCAATAGATTACGTAGTACAGCAGTTTTTTCGGATGCAAATGGAATGAACCTGCTCACATAGGTAATCATGCCCAAAAAGCATTCCAATTCTTTTTTATTTTTAGGGCTTTTAATCTCAGTTATTGCTTTTATTTTACTATCATCAGGTTGGATACCTGTCTCTGAGAAAACATGACCAAGATATTTTACTTTATTTGTGTTAAATTTACATTTATCTTTATTAAACTTTAAATTTCTCTCTCGAGCTCTTATCAAAACTTGCCTTAATCGTTCGTCATGTTCCTCCTGATTTTTACCGGACACTATCACGTCATCTATATACACGCGCACTCCTCTAATGTCGCGAAAAATTTCAGTCATACATCGCTGAAATACCTCAGAAGCGGAAACTATACCATATGGCATTCTCATGAATTTGAATCTCCCAAAAGGTGTATGAAATGTTACAAATTCAGAACTTTCCTCAGTTAATTCTATTTGCCAAAACGCATGATCTGCATCCAACGTACTGAACACCTTTGCACCATTCATTTCAGCGCTAACTTCCTCAAACGTTGGTATGTGATAATGCTCTCTTTTTATGTTACTGTTTAAATGAAGCGGATCTAAACATATTCTGAGACTGCCATTAGGTTTGCGTAATAACACGAGAGGATTGACCCCATCCGTTGGTCTTGTTACTTTTTTTATTATTCCATTTTTTTTCCATTTTATCTAATTCTTTTTTCAAAGGTTCTAACAACGGAATTGGGACCTTTCTACTCGGACTTATATGACCTTTCGTTTCATTTTCTACTTCAATATTATATTTAAAATCTTTTATACAACCTATCCCTTCAAATACATCATCAAATTCTTTAATCTCTTTCTGCGCAATTTTATATTGTATCTCTTCAATTCTTTTAATTAATTTTAATTTAATTAACGAGGGTAACCCAATAATCGTAGAATTAATATTTTGATTTTCTGTGTCTATTACTATAAAATCTATAATTTGTGTATCTCTATTGGTTACTTTACAGGATAATTGACATTTTCCTTTAACACTAAGCTTTGAATCACCATATGCGGTTAACTTGGTTGATGTTTTTTCTAGGTTAGGTTTCACAATTCCAATATTTTTTAAAGTTTTCAACGAGATTTCAATGTATCATCTACTCTATCTGATTCGATGTTTTGTATAACATTTACATTTTTAAATCTGCATACCTTTGCAAAATGGCCAAGTTTGTTACATTTCTTGCAAATTTTCCCAAACGCAGGGCACTCGCGAATTTTGTGATACCTGTCACATCTCGAACATGGTTTCCCTCTGGATTGCTGTTGATTTTGATAAGTGGCTCCATCTGTTGTACTGTAGCTCTGCTTCGTTGAATACTTGGTCTTCTCTGCAATTGGTCGACCCTGCGTCTGCTGTGCCATTGGTGGAATTTTACTTCCTTTGTTCTTCTTCTCGTTCTTAATTTTTACTGCATGCACAGGAATCTCGTCGCCCAGGGTTTTCATGTGAATTTGAGCCAGCTCCGTTGCTCTGCATTTTCTCACACAATTGTCCAAATCCAGGTCGTCTTGACGTAGCAGATCATCTTTTAATTTTGCATCACGAATGCCACAAATGATTCGGTCTTTTATCAGACTATCACGTAGTTGACCGAAACCACAACTGCTACTCAACTTTTTCAAATCTGTCAAGAAGGCTGTGAAACTTTCACCTTCTTGTTGATTTCTGGTGAAAAATAAATGTCTCTCTACACTCTCGTTTGACTTGGGAGTGCAGAATTTCTCAAACTCGTCTAAAACCACATCTAGCTTCTTTTTGTCTCCTTCTGCCAGTCCAAAAGTATTATATTTTTCTAAAGTCTCTTCGCCTATCACATGCAACAACACTGCAGTCTTTCTCTCATTGGACTTTGATTCAAGGCCTGTTGCCGTTAAATATAGTTCGAACCTCTGTCGCCATTTCTTCCAATTTTCCTTTAAGTTGCCCTCGAAGGAAAGTTGCGGTGGTGGTTTCATTGACGATTCCATTTCGATCTCTTCACGACCTCCTCCTGCCGAGGAAAAACTATCGTTTTCTGATTCTGCTACCAGATCGGGGGGATCACTCAAAGATTCGTCTTCGTTTTTTTCTTTGTCTCCTTGTTGCACACTTTTGTTTGGCGTCAAAGATGGCGGGTCGTTATCTTCTTCTATTCGACTCTTGTCACTCAGCCACGTGAACATTTATTTTGTTTTATTTCTATTTTAAATCCAGTACCGACTGCGCCATGTCATATCTTTAGGATATGTTTTGTTATAAAATAAGCAGTGACTAAATATATTTAATATATATATATATAAGTATTTATTATAGACAATGAGGTACATGTGTAACATGGTAGTTGACTGAGATCTAACTGGACGCGTACGTCGATCCAGACCCGAACAAGCCCAACCCATGGTACCAACTTAAACATAATTAACTCTCTGACACTGAACTTTAATTCGATCGTTCTCTCTTTCAAGAAATTGGCTATGAAAACAAGCACGTTGCCGTCCAACCCAGCTTTGTACAGTAGATCAACGACTCTGTCCCTCCACACCATGTTGTATGTTTTTTCCATGTCCTGTCCCACTGCCACAAGGTGTTGGTCCGAAATGAAAGCTTCGCATATGTTGGCCTCCATATTAATCAGGTGGTCCAATGTTGAGCGGTGTTCTGTAAAACCACTTTGGTGGGGCTTTATTAGATTTTTGCTGTGCAGGTACCAAGTGATCCGTTTGTTGAGTACTTTTTCCAGTAGCTTACAGAGTGTGCAAGTTACAGCTATCAGCCTGAAGTTTTCTATTTTTGCGTGGTCTTTGTTGGGTTTCGGTATAGCGACTACTATTGCTTCCTTTCATTAATCGGGAAATGCTCCCGATTCGAGAATCTCGTTGAATAGTTCGCAGATATACCCGAGTGCCTTTTGTGGTAGTTTTTTCAAAAAGATATTATGGATGCAATCTGGGCCTAGGCTAGAGTTTTTTGTTTTGTGAAGAACATATATAAACTCAGGCATACTTATTCTCTCATTTATCTCTTTATTTAGAGAGGTGTTCTTTTTCAGTGTTTTAGCGATTGAAATGTTGCTTGTTTCTCTGTAACGGATGAAATCAAGGTCATAATTGGAGTTGCTTGAGTTTTTGGCAAATTGGTGGACGAATGCATCACTGATGGATAATTTGTCGGACGTTATTTTACCATCGACTTCCATTGTTGCCAACGTGGTAATCCTCTTTGCACCATTGATGCGGTTGATATTTGCCCACACGACCGAACTGGGGGTGGAAGCATTCATCGACGAGATTTCGCATTCCCACGACTTTTTCCGGTTTTCTTTGAAGGTTCTTCTTGCAACAGCTCTACAGCGTTTGTATTCGATAATATTTTCTGGTGTTTTACGGCGTTTACGATGTGAGAAAGCGTTTCTCGCAGCTTTATGAGCTTCGGCGCATTTCCTATTCCACCATGGGACGTTTCTCTTTCTAGGTTTCCCGGATGTTTTGGGGATAGATTGGTCGGCTGCTTCCAGGATTGTTTAATTTAGGGACTTTATCTTGTCATCAATAGTTGCGCCGCTTTGGCTCGCTATGTTGTCCAGTTTGCTGTCAATAATTCATTGGTATTCAGCGTAGTCAGCATTTTTGAATTTCCAGTTTTGGGGTAGCAGTTGAGTTTCGTTGGAGTCATATTGGATCATTGATTAAATCAAGATTGGGAAGTGATCACTTCCATATGGGTCCTCCAAGGTCAGCCATTCGAAAATAGATGCAGATGAGGCATTGCAAATAGATAAATCGATCGAGCTAAAAGTGTTGTAAGAATTATTAATATGAGTTGGAACTTGCTTATTTTGCAAAGTAATGTTGTCATCTTCCAAAAGTTTTTCGATAGTTTTTCCTCTGTCATCCAGTTTATAGGAACCCCAGGTGTAGCTGTGGCTATTAAAGTCTCCCACCAGTAAGAAGGGTTTAGGGAGTTGTTTGATTAAATCTGTTATTTCGTCAAGTGTGAATTTGTAAGTATTAGGAAGGTAAATGCCGCACACTGTCAGTTTTCCCATCGGAAGAAGGACTGAGGTTGCTATCGCTTCGATATTGGTGTTGACATCAATCTTTGTAGAACTAAATTTTTTATTCACATAAATTGCTACTCCTCCACTGGCATGGTTACTATTATTTCTGTTCTTGAAGTATGGGTTGTAATTTGAGAGTTTAGCATAAAAGTTGCCTTTGAAGTTTGTTTCCTGCAGGCATAATACTGAGGGGTGATGTTTGTTAATAATCAATTGTAAATTCTCTTTCTGGGGGTAGTAACCATTCATGTTCCATTGCAATATTTTTTCCTGGTACTGCATTGGGTAAGTCAAAAGTTATATTATAGGTCGGATCCACTTGTTGTTGAGTCCGAAGTGTCTTTTTGCTCCTCATGCCCAATAATGTGTTTAAGAAGTTTTTTCTTGAGAGTTGTCAATCTTTTCTTTAAGTTCTTGTCAGATGACATTTCGTGGATTTCAATTATCATTTTTACAATGAGATTAGGGTCATTAGTAAATTCAGATAGGGTATTGGTGAGATTAGAGTTACCTTTGGTTTTTTCGAGAAGGTCCTTTAGTTGCAGAAAGTTCGGGGGGTGAGGCCTCTCAGGCGAGTCTAGAAGTGGTTAGAGTTAGGAGAGCTGTTCTCCCAGTTTGTCTTCACTAAGTTTGGGGTCCGTTTTAATCTTTTTGTTGGTGTTTTTCTTCTTGTTGATTTTAGGAATGCTTTCTGGGAACTTAAACTCGTGAATCTCTTCAGTGCTCGTTGAGACAGTTGATAACGGTCTCTTGGGGTTGACAGGGGTGGCCTGGCTGTTAAAATTGAGTCGTTTAAATTTGTGGTTGGATTTATAGATTTGTCTTCTGGTGTGCTCATTGGGATTTCAAGTTCGTTGTCTTTCGGTGTGTTAGAAGATTGTCTTATGTTTATTGTCATTATCTCGGCTTGGGCTTGTTGCTTTTGGGTGGAAGGGGGAGCGTTCAGGTGGGAAAAATCTGTCATGGATTGCATCGGGCTTGGGACTGCCGTTCCACTCCCGGACTCTTGGCAATCTTTGGCAACGTGGCCTTGTTGCTTGCAAACACATCAAGAAATGTTCTCAGCGGAAATGTAGATCCAGTACTTTGTGACTTCAAAATCTATTTTGATTGATTCTGGAAGCTTGGGAAAATCGTCAGGATGGACGATCTTCTGACAAAATCGTCAGGAGCTTCAGAACCTGCCTTCTGAAGCCCATAATATGGGTGAACCCTGGTTCATTCATGCCGGCTCTAAGAAAAGTCATGGCTGAGCCCACTCGTACCTCAAACAATTTCAGTTGGGCCAGCAGTACTTCATGGGGAATAATTGGGCACACATTAGATAGAATTAGTCGCTTATATTTCGTTATTAATGGTCTTATTTCCAGATTCGTATTGTTAATGTTAATAGTCATTTTGTCTTCAGTCAGTTTATCAACAATTGCTTTGTTTTTGAGGTACATGCATATTCTATTTTTGGTAATGCGCGAGAGAAAGAGAATGTTTGTTGGGTTTACCCACTTTCCAACCGCGTGGGTGTAGTCTTTTACGGTTGAGCCTTCGATGGAGTCGATTATTATGGCGTCCTCCTTTGATGGGAAATGGCTTCTTTTGGTTGTGGCTGCGTAACTTTGGGTTGTATGGTTGGCTGGTTGATTCATGTAAGGTTCGTTGGTTGATGAATTGGGTTCCATTACAGTAGAGTTCATCCCTTCAGGGGGGGCTGAGCCCGAAAGGCTCATCAGCCCCCGGAGGCGGCTTTTCGAAAGTTAGCTGGATTTTTTTTCCTTTTCAGGTGTTTACAAAAACTTTGATCACAGATGAATTTTCAGAACTTTTATACACCTTGGTCTGTTTAGAGTAGATGTTTAATAATATTACATTACTGGGAATTTGGAACTCGCGGCAAAGCAAAAATACGTCTGACATGAGTCATTAGATGAGTGTTCATTGGAACACTCGTTGAAGACTGAGGTTAATTTTTATATCGATGAAGTGGAGGTGCTAGCTTTATGGACGTTAATATATCTGTGAATCTTTATATCCCTGGTTCAAAGCTTATGGCAAATTATAACAATTCACAATACAAAATTTTGCAACAGGGAATTCATAAACATTCATAGAGAATTCATAATTTCATTATAATTTTTCATAACAATTCATACAAAATCAAATAAAAGATTTTATGAATCTCTATGATTGTTAATGAATTTTCTGTTGCAAAATTTTTTAATTTAAATTGTTAAGTATTGCCATGAGTTTTGAACCAGGGTATGTACATAAAATATTTGTAGCACGAAGAAAAATGAGTTGAATCAATTGCTGTTTCAACATAACCTTATTACCTCAGCACCACAAACCATGCTGTATCAACCCTTTTGGAAAAAAGACATCTGAAAAAGTCTGAAAAACTCTGAAATAGTCTGATAAAAACTCTGAAAACATCTGAAAAGTGCCAAATTTAACAGAATTTCAGATTGTTTCAGACTTTTTCAGTATGAACGAGATCACTTTAGTATTTGTTTGGAAGACGATCTCAGAGAGTTCCAGATTTTTTCA
>JABFQA010002545.1:0-11077 GCA_022817065.1 Probaryconus sp. ZL-2020
AATTATTCGTATGTTAATAAATACTATTTTGTTGTATTGAATAAAAACAGCAAAACGTCGATAATATGTAAATTTCACGGTGTAAAATCAGTGATATTAGTTAATTAAAAATGACGTGGATAAAATTAAAATTTATAATTATTAAATATGAAATATAAATACATGTTTATTTATGGATTATAAATATGTCATACTTTTAATAAATGTCATGCATTAAACAAGTTATAAAATTCAATGAAGTATGTATGGTATAATAAGCGCGAGATGAAAGTATCTTAACTGACGTATTCGAATATTGATTCGCCTTATTTAAATGAATATTTCAAGACTGCAGAATATTGCTAAATGAGCTAATCAATAGCTGAGCTTTTTCGAATTTATAATTTATACAATTTCTTGATATCCCGAATGCAACCATGGGGATATTAAAAGTAATGAAGAAATGTTTATAAATTAATATGATAGGAAATGAGGATATACTGATTTTTAAGTTTATGATGTTAAAGTGAACAGGAAATGAAAAAGATCCATAACTTGTCAGGATAATACCAAAAATATGTTGAAGTGCTTAAAAATGAAAAAAAAAAATATGAACGTTCAAATTTGTATGCTCTGATATAAAATTTCGTATTAAATACGTGAATTGGAATGACCCATTTTCTTGACGTCTGCGTGGATAATGGAATTAATACTATCAACTGTAATACTGTAAATCTCGTATCCTTAAGAAGTTTTCGGCTTAACCAATTTGTGACACGCCAAGATTCCCAGTAGATACTAAACAGGCTCTACTTAGTTACGGGGAACTTTACACTTATCAAATGAGTTTTCCAAACGAAAATGCAGAGATATAAATTTGGTAAGATTAATTAAATGTACTTTCCAAACTTTATCTCTAATTCCGTATACCCCATCGACCGAATAGTTGTCGAGTTTTCGGGTTAATAAAATGCGGTGTGTAAGTGTTAATAAAATGAAAACCAGTGGCTATAGTTTATTGCCAAGATCTAATGCTCAGAAGAATTCGGAAAGCAATCTTAGTGTCACTGTTACAAAGTTGACATTCCTAACACCAGCTTATTGATATTGCCACTTAAAGTGTTTCAAACTGTTCGGGATTAAACAATTCAAAGTATTTGAAGTTGAATAATCCATTACCACTTATAGGTTTAATAATATTAATTAAGACACCTTAAAATTAGTTGTAAATTGTTTTTAAATTGCCATTGGACACAGTTAAACGATGAAATATTTTGGCCCGACTTGTTTTCGAACAGTAACAAGACCATCTTAATATTTCAGCATATTATGAAAATATAGTATTGGTGTAACGTGTTCCTGCGCGGAGGCTGCCAACCACACCGCAATGTACATAGATTTTAACCGCATAAGTAGGATCTATCGAAGTGCTGTAATGTACATACGCCCAAATATCGTTCTCGTGATTATTCGAGCGATAATCTGATTACGTTCATCGTCAACGTAAATGATCACTAATACAGAAACCACGCTTATTATTAAACCATCATGTACGTCTGCGAGTATTTATAACTGCTGTCACTGATAAAACTGAAAGCATCATTACTGCACTGAGAAAAATGTCAATAAAGCGAGGGCACAGCTGAATTATTTCAGTTACTTTAACTGAAATTTCAGTCATTCCAACTTATTACATACTTGTCTTAACTAATTGATAGTTCAATCAATTAAGAATTCAGTAAAAATAACTGAAGGATCAGTTAAGGAGAGTGTTTAACTAAATTTTCAGTTGTTTCAACCGATTGTTTTTCGTGACATTTAACAAAAAAACTACCTTTCAAAACAATATTAATTTTTCAAAAGATTAAAGGATAACTTTTTTGAAACGAAAATATGTTTCAATTCTGATATCAATTAATTGATATTAATATTAGTTGTAAATAAAGATCAACAGTATTATTCGAAGGACATTGATTTCATTCGATTATTCCTCCGACAGTTTTAATCCTGACAAATTCAAATGCGGTTTTGTACAATACGGACATGATGGAAACTATTCAGCCAAAGTTGTTTCTGCTTTGAGGTATCACATTGAATTGAAATTGAGCGAAGAGGTGAAGAACGTACCATAAGAGATAAGCATTCGTTGAATCTGAATCTGAATGGAGACACAGACGACCATATTGAGAATTATCAAAGCTATGAATCTATAAACGTATTGATTGCAGAAAACGTACAGTAACCGTAAAAGCAAAGACATTGTGCGTCATTTTGTTGCTCAATTCGTAACGTTGTAAAACAGGATAATTCCGCGTTAGTTATCTTTTTCGCGTTAACAGCGTCATTAATTGTGGGGAACGATTTTGCGGATTCGCCAAAAGTTTCAGATTTCAATTAATACGGGATTTATTAATATTGCTGGGTAATGTCCGCGTACGCATAACTATAATGCACAAAAGTATACGGTGCCGCGGTGTATATGCATTTATGTTTGCTCATGAATTAGATTTGCAAAGCGCAGGATATATGAAATATGCGCGAGTTTCGTGTGTGCCACAGTTGTTCAAATACCGGGGATAAATTTTCAATAATGACGATGATTTCCTGACCCTCAATTTTTCGATTCAACGCTCTCAATAACTACTCCATTAATTGAAGAGCTATACGTTATTGACTGCTTCATATATTACACATAACAAACCAATCAAGTTAATGATTTGCTTTTACAGATATTCAAATCACCCACTGATCTACGTGTTTTGAATATTTTCTGAGATTAATGTTTACGATAACTTTTTGCGAACGTTCTTAGGATATTCCACTTTCAACGAGAGGAGAAAGCTGCGATGATTTTTGAAAAATTCAAAATTCAATTTAATGCTAATAAATTTTTGGAGCTAACTCAAACAAATGAATCCACGAAAGTTTTTAAGCCATTTTCAACGGCATGACATTTGAACTCAGCTATGATGATAAATCAAACTTAATGCAAAGTTGTTTCTTGAGCGAGTATGGTAAAGTATAGCCGCAATTTCCGATAGCAATGCTTGTTCGTTATGTTCTGTTTGAAGATTTCACTCTGTATTTTTCTCAGCTTTTTTTTTCAGGCTTGACTCGACAAATTATTTTACTATTTACCAAGTTCACCGCGAAGCTCGTTCTAACAAATGAAAGAAAAGTTTCTTCCCCGAAGTTCCATTTTCGAGTTTCCTAATGCTTTCCTAATGTATTTTCCTTTTTCACGAGTGGCACGCAGATGGAGGAAAGGAACACCCAGCGGAAACGATGTAGCAGTCGGAAAGCGATAATGTCTTTTAACGGAAGTACGAAACGGGTTTCCGGAGAGGTTTATCTTTCCGCCTATACCGTCCAATGGCGATTTCGCGCAGTTACCACGACGTTCGCTTTTCGATTTCGCCGTACAACAGGCTGCTTACTTTATCGTTAGTTTATTCAAACTGGTCGTACGAAATCAAATGGAATTGAAAGCGATTGAATCAATTCAATTGTTTTCATTGTTATACTCAACTTTTAGACTGTTCAAGAATTATACTGCTGAGAGCAATGCTGTTTACAATTTTTATTGTCATCGTCTAAGACAAATTACACCGAATCCCATTATCTCATTTTAATACTGTTTCATCGTAATCCTATTTCGTCAATTAAACCTAAACATTTCAAAGTTGATCTCCAGGCGTGAAAATTGGCAATTATGTTTTTGTACTTTTTGCAAATATAACCAGACGCTTTTGTGATGTAAATCAATTGGTAACAACTTTAGCTGAGTCCAGTGGCCAAAAACCTTTCTTGATTTTCATTGGTTTAGGTGATCGAGCACATAATTTGAATAATCCAATCATTGTTTGCACGAGAACGAAGTAACTTTTCGCAGTACAAAACTCCCCGTGTATTGTTATAACTCATATGCAGTCGAACTACGATTTTGGCGCAGCGCCAATGCGGGCTCTGTTTTCCACCGCCGCGCCACTGTATAAATTATCCTCGGGGCAACTTTGCCAAGGCACCGCTAGTGTTACACGGATGGCAACGGGCCGCAAAAGAAAAATATAATGAAAGATAACACGATGTACCTAAGCAATGTTGCACCTGCGCAACATCAGCGTCGCTATTCTCGTTTTCAAATCAACCGGTCGATAATTAACACGCGGAGTGTAATTGACACGACTCGAGTGTCTTGAGTAGTTAATGATACCCTCACGAGTCATGTTCTATATTTAATCATCATGGCGTCTTGGAACTTTTTTCAAATTGATAAAGGATAATTACTGTCAGGTGTATTTTTCATTAGTTTTGGTGGTAATCAGCTTCGAGTTTCCATGATTCTACATGGTTTTGCCATTAATCAACTTGGCATTCGATTGTATGGGGGAGAGTTGGCACACTGAAGTTACTGAGCGCGAAATTTAATTCACAACAGCCAGAATGAATAAGTTGTCCTTTAGAATGTTGAATCATTTTATGTAAAGCGACATGATTCGTGATATTGCAAATATTGCCAAAAATACCAAATCTTAAATTTAATTTTGCGGAAGATTTTTATGAATGCAAAATTTAAGATTCGGTATATTTTAATACGCTTAAATATTAAAAATAATAGTACCCAAGAACTTCAAAAAACATCGCTCGTGAAAAATGTTAAATTCTTCACTCGACTGCAATATCCTTTCCTTAGTTGTAAATTTTATATTCAATATTGAAGACATTTCACATGTAAATTTCATTCTTGTCCTGCACTTCGTCTTCTGTAATTTTGGAAGTAATAGGCAGGGAAAATGAAATTCATGACTTATGTCATATACATATTTTATATTTGACATATACACCGGCTTCATTACCTTCCTGCAATATTGTTTAATTTACTCATTACATTTTTCATCTTTTAAATAAAACTAAAATTGTGCTTCAAACACGCAGACTTTTATGCTGCAAAAAAGTTTTATGTTTACAATTAAGTATATAATTTACAAAAATCTCTATCTTTTTCAATTATGTTTGAACATAAAAGAAGAAGAAAAAAAAAAGGAACGATGACTGAAATTTTTTTCGACTTGACCCAGTTCGGGACAAAAACTGTCGACATTTAACGTTTCAAATATGCTTGGTAAAAGTATAAAACGACATTACTTTGGCAGTAGTCTTGTACTTATAAAAAATTTTACGGATTACTGTCAACGGGGGAAGAAAATATCAGAAAAGAAAAAAAAAAGTTGAAGAAAAAGCGTTTCTTATACCTTAGCTAGCAGTATGACCATTAACCGGAGTACGGACATTTATTTCACTTACACTCTGGCGTGCAAGGTAGAAACGCCGCACAATTTATCGTACTTACTAGCTCTATTCTTTACTAGCCGTAAACTCCCCGGCAATAGTACCTACAGTCACAGAGCAGCCGCCCCATCTCGCGTTAGTTACATCGGCAGAAATTTGCCTTCATTTTCGGCAACTCCGTGAAACATTTCCGCGCGCCTTACAACACTCGTTTAAGGCAGTTTATGCATATAAAGTTTATGTACGTAAAGTTTCCAAGAGGTCCTTTGAAGTTGCACAATTAATTTATCATGTTTGACGTTAAGTACGTTCGTGCTGATAAAATCACAACGCTGCTCGCAAAAATTTGCATTACCACTCCGTTTTCTTTCAGCAAGGGGAAAAAAAAAGCTCACAGGAAGTTGCGTGCGAATCATATGGAAACATTGACCGCCACTTTTTTGCACTTTTACGATGTCACGTTTTTTAAATTAATAACTTGATATGAATGTATTTGTATGAAATCATTTTCTTACAATGTTACAAGTGAAAGAGAAATACGAAAGTCCAATTATACAAAAAAACCATTTGCGCCAAAAATTACGAACAATAGCAGAGTCTCAAAGTTCCAACTATCAAAAATGTCTAAACGGGATCTCACCCCTTTTTCATAAAATTTCGCGTTCGCGAGAAATACGAGCATCTTTTCATTGCTATTCATTCAATGTATTATTGTTTGTTCTTTCATTTATTTTGTTCTACAGCGTACAATAACCGCCGCAGAATTTTCGCAATAATTTTTCCCATATTCCCAGTGCCAATAGAAAATTGTGCGTTGTCCCGTACAATTCCACGCGGTTACAGATGAGTTCGTAAAATTTTTTTTCATCGTGAATTATTGCGCGATAGGTAAGAGCGGGTCTCTTTAACATTCACCTATCGACAGGCTCAATGCGAAATACAGTTCAGTCTATTGAGCTTTCGCGTTGTTTTTATTTACTTTTGCAAGTTATGAATGCGATTTGTTGGCGTGCTTGTTGAAATTGGGTCAGTTCGAGTTTTCAGCTCGTAAAGTGAAAAAGGAGTCCGTTATGTGGCATAGGTGGTAAGAGGGGGGAAGGGGAGGAGTGCCTTCGTCCGCGATGGCATGAAACGCGATGCACTGCAAAGTCACTCTATAAACAACGGTAGCCCCGTAAAAGCGCCCGGATGAAATAAAATCGCGATCTGATATGTAAGAAATTTCTTCCCTCCCCCTTCGCGAAATATATTGGGCAATTTTTAGCTTATGTTATACGTGCTTCTGCCTAACACGTATTTCGGGAAAATAAAATTGATTTACATTATAGAGATATGCTCAAATTGATATACAGAGCAATCGATAATCGATACATTGAGACATGTTTTTTTTTTCTTATCGCAAAAAGAGCAATTTGGATGTTTGTGGAAATGTTTGTAATGAAAAGATATGTGTGATTTGGATCTATTGTAAAATAATGCGTTCGATTATGATTTATAGATTTATAGTGCAGTTGTTCGCCATTTTTGTAATTCTTGAAAAATGCCTTTTTTTAGTCATTATAAAAAATATCTTGTACCATCTGCAGCTTGCTTTTACATTGATTGCTTTTCATTAGAAACATAACTTGAAGACTTGATGTCAAACTCTGGAAAGCTTTTAGCTAAGTGTTAGTTTTTGGTTTCGAAGAAGGTTTCTGCACTCGACTCAGATTAATTGACTTTGTATATATTATGGTTACGGATTATTTTTCCCAACTATAGTTTTAAGCGCAATTTCAAACGGATTGCCTAATCATTAGTAAATAAATTTATACATAGGAAAAAATTGTTTATAGATTAAGAGAACTCTGTAACGATATCTCCAAAATTGACAGTTGAATGAAATTAAAATATTGAAGATTACAAATTTGAGATTAGAAAGTGAAAAATGGTTATTGTTAAATTTTGTTTCAGCGGCTTCTGTTACAACTCCCAATGCTTTCGAAATAAATCAACGCGATGAGGAAACGAGACTGGAAGTCGAAAGACTCACAGCTGAGATTCGGACGTTGAAATTACAAATCCTCCAGTTAACTGGTAAGCATATAAAGTTACATTTTAAAGAATTTATTGATCATATTTTTAATTAATGTTCCAAACATTTAAATTACTGTTGGCAAAATGTATTGCAATTTAATCAAAAGATTGTTTTATTGCAATTCCCATAAACGTACATTTCCTAACTTCAAAAATTCTTGTTGAGTAATAATAGCGGAGTGGCTTTATCTTAATTTACATTGCATGCGATAACAGAGGGCGGGAAAGAGGAGGAGTAGTTTATAAGTTTGTGAACGACTCGTAGCAATTACGAATCCCGTCACTACTTGACCGATCGATCTTACTTAATGTTGTTGACACACATGATATATCTTCTTTTAGCATTGCTTAAAGGTGAGAAACTTTCCTCGAAGAAAACAAATTAACTTTTCAGTCATTCACCCAGCATGATTCAACGAAATCTGTGCACAAGTTGTCCATTAAAGTCGATTCCGATAAATTGCCTTTTTTTTTAAATTTCACCGTTTATTTATTTTTACTCCCTCCTTATTTCTCAATATCACAGGCAACAATTTTTTACCATCGCAATAAGCAAGGGAAGCAAGAATTTAATGTACTGAAATATTCTTTAATTTTAAATAAAAATATTCCGCATTAATAAGGTTTTCTTGTAACAACGCAAAGCTTATATTTTTGCCTTGTTACATTGTTGGAAGGAAATATTTATTACAAAGTTAATTTTAAAACAGCATACAGGAAAATCTCGTTATCGCAAACTACATTGACGTTGAAAGGGGGAAAAAGGAAAGGTCTTTATGATCTGCAAATGAGATTCATAAAAATGTTAATTTCAGTAGGATACGACTATATAAATCTTATTTTCGTACAAGACGTGGATTAAGTTTACACGTTAACATATTTTGGATGAAAATGGTTGAAAAAGCACTTTTATGACGCCACGTGATTATATTCCATTCCTCGGATAATGGGAGATAGCAGTAAATTGCAAAACTTATTGCGCACTAAACAGACAGCAGAATTCGTAAATTCCAACGTCGACGCATTCGATTTTCAAGATACTACTGACGTTGCGTTAATCAGATTCCGAGAATCGATCGTTTCGTGATCAATGAAGTTAGTCAGAAGAACAAGAAACAGCGAAAGAGAATTCCTATCACGAGCCTCGCAATGAATAGAATTCTGAAATGACTCTAATGATAAAGCTGACGCGTTTTCTGATCTTTTGAGCGATCAAATAGAAAGCATCATTATTTTAAGCAATTAGAACATTTACAAAATTGTGCGTTGCTGTTGCAAACGTCAGAAATACTGAAATTTCAGTATAATATAATTATATTAACTCTTACATGTTTATTTGTAATTTTCATAATAAACGTTTTTCAATCGTAATTTTAATGATTCATTTGAAATATAAAGTCATTCAAATAAATAGATTGTTAGAAAATATGAATAAATGAAAGTTATTGAACTATTAAGTAGTATAATCTGTGAATGGTCAGACATAAGTATGTTTTTACTTTTTACAGATGATTTCGATGTCAATTTTATAATACATGTTTTTATATTGTATTAAAGTTATAAAGAATGTAATATTAATGTAATACTGTTATAAAGTTTTAAACGAAAATATTGAAATTGATGTAATATGAGTTAGACTATTATCGTAAGTTATAAGTGGATAGCAACAAAGTGCAAGTATGGATATCGAACTTTTGAATAATTCTGGAAGTTTTTAAAGTGAAAAGGGTCGTTAAATTTAGACATTTCAATTACTGGGCCTAGACTGTAATATCAAGTTACACCGGTGAAATTGAGATAATGGAAATTTATCTTGGCTTGTAGTTGGGAAGTGTCCAATTAACGCCTGGCTGGGCATGAAATCTGTTGTTCAACTTGCATTGAGATCCTTATATAATTGAGGAATTCATTTGTCCCTGTTATTTATTAACAGGTTCATCTTTTCCATTACTTTATGATTTCTAAAATTTCATTCAAACAAAATGTATTACATTAATTATAAAAAAAATGGATTATCATTATACTTTTGCTACGAAATTCCAGTGAATGCATTACAGCAGAAACACGGTATTAAACTAGGATTATTGTTAAGTAGTTCGAATTTGAACAACAGATGATACAAGCAAATGAACACCAATAGAAAATTTGAGAACTAAATTTCAAAGTTATACTGCTGCAGATATTGAACTTTTTACTAGCGAACTCGCGCGTATGAAAGTGCACTCTATTTTCAGTGCTTTGAAAAGTCGAGTGTGAAATAATATTTTTATAAAGTTGACTTTCGGTTTGTATTAGAAATCAAACTGAACAAACTCGTTTAAAAAAGTTCGATACTGAAATTTACAATAAAATGGAGTTTTCGATTAAACATGTTATTCGAGTTAATTTTCGGAAAAATGAGGAACACGCTCTGAAATGATGTTCAGCATAAATGTAATTTATATGAAAATAACGTCCGTTTACATATGCACATATGAAAATAATAATATAAATAAATTCCACGGAAGAGGGAACCAATTGCATATCTTGCGATGTAATGTACGCTTCCGTATATGTGGGAAGTACTTTCGGTGTGATATTATATTACTTCTATTCTTTATAAAAATCA
The DNA here is from genome assembly GCA_022817065.1 of Probaryconus sp. ZL-2020. Taxonomy (NCBI): domain Eukaryota; kingdom Metazoa; phylum Arthropoda; class Insecta; order Hymenoptera; family Scelionidae; genus Probaryconus; species Probaryconus sp. ZL-2020. The sequence goes on from JABFQA010002545.1 coordinate 9,953, forward strand.
TATTATAATGGTAGGAGAATTCCTTTTCTATATATATCCTGAATGCAGGTAAACAATGTTAAAGCATAAAGAAATATTATTTTTTATATGCGATGGTCGATTTCATGTTGTTCAATATAAAATTTCATTAAAAAAAAAACAATAGAAATTAATAGTAAAATGAATTGTTTAATTTACAAAAATGAGTAAAAAAACAGAGTCACAGACATTTTATTCTACTTATCCTCCACTTTTCTACGTGCAAAATCCAGCATGTGAGTGAACACTGAAAAATGGCATTTTTGAAACAGAAAATAAAAAGGCAAAAAAAAGGATTAAGCTAAGAACAAAGTGAATGTGTAAAATTGCTTTTCGATAAATGCACTTAAAAGGGGATCTTATACGTTTTCTACTTTTTGCACTAACTACAACAAACGATTATTGTACGTAATGAAACTAGCAATCGACATTTAACGAATGTCACAGCGTAACTGAAAACTACTTTTTCAATGAAACGATCGAACTAAGCCATGACGTGTGTGACATGGAAACAGACGGGAGATGAAATTTATGTTGGAACGTTACTTTCCGGAGTGGCTTCTGTAGCTGGAAGTTTTTATTCGCGCGGTGATTCCTTCGAGTTTCGTGCTTTTTAGTGCTCGTGTGGTATTACAGAGTGATGCCATTACAGACAGGAATGAAAGAGGATGAGATACTCGAATGGATACAAGCAGAAATAAAAAGACTGTGAGATGAACGAAAGTAAGAAGAAAGCTGGAGCGTGTGCGACACGAAATCGTGGGCCGGGCACGAAATCGAAAGAGAAAGGAAAAACGCCAGGGAACAGAAAACGCTAGAACAAAACGTAAACCGTCAAAATCGACTGGGCAGAAATGGATACGAATAAAAGTTTCTTTTATGTTCAAAAACTCTTCCACGTGTATGTCTGCGTTACGGCATCGTTCTTGCGAATTGAACCTCGACTTTACGGTTATTTAATTTTAACCTTGTAAAACCGTGCAATACGATCTGTTTAAACAATTAAATTAACTGTAGATTTTATTTTTATCTTTTTCTTTTTTATTTATTTGTTTATACATTAAGAAAAGTGATAAACAGTTTTTTTTTTTTGTTAATGTTTGCTAA